>VXAV01006091.1:52911-89186 GCA_013399715.1 Alectura lathami | reverse complement strand
TTTGCCTGTCAACCCTATCAGCAGGAAGCAATTTCATCCATTCGTTTTCTTGGTTATCCCCATTATGTCCTTTGCATTTGCATTATGTGTACACACTTGTTTGTATATGTATACATACACACAAACAAAAGTGTAAGTAAAGTCTTGACGGATGTTTAGAGCTCTCAAACACATAAGTCAATGATATGAATGGAATTTGTTCTAGCATTTAGGATTTAACATTTAATTAAACATTAAAATTTAACATTTTAGGAGTACAACAAGTTACTGGACCTTTAAAAATTTGAGTTTTCAGATGCCTCTTGTGTTGCCATAACTATGAATAGAATTTGATTTAGAAACATCACAGTCCATCACCCTAAGATGTGATTAGTGCTTTTGTTTGAATCTTCTCCTACTTTAATTCTGTTCCCAAAAGTTGTGGGTGATGACAGAGCAAAACAGCAGCTGTGGCTTTTCTTTCCACAGTATTTAGAAAACAAATGCATACTGCAAACAAAAATGTGCAGTTAGAAAACTTTTTTTTTTTTTTTTTTTAAATGAAAGAACACATTTTAGCTAAGATATAACTTAAAAAAAAAAAGATTTACTGAAAGCTGTGCAACGCTGACAGTGCATTTGCAATTATTCCAGGTAGTCAGAAAATGAGAGAAAGATATTGTTGGACAAACACTTGGAAAATAAAGACTTCAAGGTAGATAGGTATAAATGAATTAAAAAAACCCTCCAAAACAGAAAACAAAACCCTCCCCCCCCCAAAAAAAAGTCAACCCAACAACAGGCAAACAAAACAAACAAAAACCAAAAACAAGCAACCCACCCACTCCTCTCCCAGTTCCCAAAAACAAAATACAAAAAGGCATTAATGCCCTAAGACTGAAAGAACAGTTACTCATCACACAGCAAAGATGAGTCCATGGCATAAGCATATCAAATACTGGTCATTACCGGTATGAAGGCAAAATTGAGGGTCTGATTTTTTTTTTTTTCCTTCTGCACTATCCATTTGGCCTGTGTGTGCTCTCTGTCCTGCTTCACACTCACAAGACATCAGCAACACTTGCAAGAACACCAGTAGGCATCTCAGGAATAGGTCCTACACTTCATGCTTGTATTTGTGTTGTTATTCTCCTGCTTTTGACTGCCTTCTTGTTAGATTTCAGCAAGTATGTTGGCCTCTGCTCTCTGTGTATGCTTCTGCTTTAAATCCAGCTACCTGTTGAACTGTTACAGGTTTCCAACATACAAAACATGGTGCAATGACATACACCTCCTATAAAAGCTAACAGAAGAAAAGAGGTCATTTAGAACATTACCTTCTTTGACTATATTGTCAGTGAAGAGGCTTGTTAAAATTGTAGCAGGAAGAGTCCCATTGGCTAAAAGAATCCCAGAAAGCATCGCCAACTTTGTCTGTTCTGTTTCAGAGAAGGCTTTAAGGAACAGCAGGAGCTGTGGGTTAGACAAGAAAGAACAGATGCATTTGAGCCACAAGCAATGACAACAGGTAGAGATGAGTATTCATGGCCAGTTCGATTTTTTTTGTTTCTCAGCAAGTCCCACTGTAACTTAAAGCAATCATGTCAAAATCCGTCCCGCAGCATGGGTGTGCCCTTTCATCGGTTACTTGGAACTTCCATCAGGATACAAGCATATGGAATACTGTCCTACTCAGTGACACAAGGTCTGTCTTCTTCAAATAAACATACATACATGGTAAAACAAAAACGGTCAAAGGCTTAACACCCACAGAAATTAATAGGATCTAGTCAAAAACACCGGCTTGCTGATTTCAACAGGCCAACAGGAGCCTGCCCATTCACATCGTGAGATCTTGGACTAAGGCAAAAAAGGAACTGCAAGCACGGGTTGGCTAACAAAAACTAGTACTCATACGAACAATAACAGGATGAGAGAGTTCCCTGTTCTCCTTTGAAGGAAAGGAACACAACAATTATTCCAGATTTTCTATTGGCTAAAATCAGAATTAATTTTCAAGTTCTGACGTTCTTGATAGTGCTGACAAAGGAAAGACAGCACCAAAAGCTGCTTTAAGACCTTGCCACTCCCATTACTAAGTACAATAGCTTTAGGAAAAAACACAAAATTCAGTATGCCTTAGGCGCTAGAAGATCTGACCTACATATTTACCCTTTAAAGTCCAAAAATGGCACTTTTGCCTATTTAAATATCTTAATTTCGTACATTACAAGGAATAATTTGAAAGTGTATTGACGAAGTACATTACAGGGATGGAGTATCAGACATGCCCCTGTACTTGTTACCACAGACAGGGGGAGTTCTTCTCCAAGATATCCAAGAAGCTTATCATTAACCATAAAGATTTGAGTGCAATATTTTAAAAATCCAGCTAACTAATGAAGTAAGTGCTTCAGAGATGCACAGTGTTTTTTATGAGTATTTCTGGTCTGTACCAGCAAACAAAACAAAAAAGCAGCTCTCTTCATTCACATGGTAGTACTTACATAACATCAGCTTTAAATTATAGCTCACACACAGCTGAATGATTCAGTCACAGACATATCACTTGGCTTCTTAAGTGGGCTGCAGCCAAATGATTGCAACATGAAGTTTTAGCACAAAAGAAAAAAAAATAGAGAACTATAAAATCTCAAGGTGGAATTTTATCTCAACAAACTGTGACTCAACCAAAAATTGTATGAAAATTTAGGATGCAGATGAATGGAATTATTACTTCTAAATACATAGCTCAGAAACAAGCACTATGCTGTATTTCCAAATGTAGTGATTAACTGGTACGTACAATGGTACAGGTAAAAGAACTCCAGGACTACCCTGAATGGGAAGACTAAAGTCATTTTTACAGAATTTCAGTGTAAACCTAGCCTAAAACATGGCTGGAAGCTTAGGGATTTCAAGTTTTCTTTACACAAGCTTTAATCAACAGTGTTGTACCAAAAGGAAGTCTGCAAAAGAGAAACATTTGAATTTGACCTTCTGCTCTTTACTGTAAGAGCAGAGACCAAGACAGTTATTAAAAAGGAAACAGCTTCACAGTTCTGTGTAGCCCACTTAACTCTTACTCCTCCTGCTCCCAAACAAGCAACAGGTAAGGATTTGGATAAAAACACACTCATGCTGATCACTTTAATACCACAAACCAGGTCTTGACTTATTCCTGAGGCACAACTGTGTTGGGTACAAATCTGGTTATGATCTACTCATTACTGACAAAAACTATTTATGTCAGATCTGAGTCATGAAAGCAACATCACCAGTAAATCCAGCTGCAATGTGTGGGATATGCAGCCCAAGGTACAAAAAGATTCTGAACAAACATTCAAACATTTATTAACTCTGGTTTTGAGAAAACTGTAATTGTTCAAATCACAGAATCATAGAATGGCCAGGGTTGAAAAGGACCTTAAAGATCATCTAGTTCCAACCCCCCTGATGTGGACAGGGCTGCCAGCCACTACACCAGGCTGCCCAGGGTCCCATCCAACCCAACTCTGAATGCTTCCAGGGATGGGGCGTCCACAGCTTCTCTGGGCAGCCTGTTCCAGTGCCTCACCACCCCAAGTGAAAAATTTCATCCTAATATCTAACCCAAATCACCCCACTCTTAGTTTAAAACCCTTCCCCCTTGTCCTATCACCATCAACCCACGTCAAAAGTCGCTCTCCCTCCCGTTCATAAGCACCCCTCAAGCACTGGAAGGCAGCAATGAGGTCTCCCTGGAGCCTTCTCTTCTCCAAGCTGAACAGTCCCACCTCCCTCAACTTTTTACCACAGGAGAGGTGCTCCAGCCCTCTGATCATCTTCGTGGTCCTCCTCTGGACCCACCTCAAGAGCTCTACACATCTTTCTTTTGTTGGGGGTCCCAGGCCTGGATGTAGTACTCCAGATGGGGTCTCACAAGAGCAGAGTAGAGGGGGACAATCACCTCCCTCTCCCTGCTGGCCAACCCTCCTAATGCAGCCCAGGATAGAAATACTTTGGAAGATCTGAAATCACTATCTACAAAGTTTACAGCCTCCTCCTCTTCCCTTTTCTTTGAACCATGCTTCTTGCAGTTCTTTTAGAATGAGTTCAAATTTCAGTGTTCTCGAGCTGTACCCCACAGCAGCACCTTCTGAGCAGGAACCAGGTCTTCTCCATGTCCCTCACCACTTAAAGCACTGTTGGTGCTACGAGCGTAATTTGCTTCATTTCTGAAAAGCAGATCTAATCAATTAATACATGCCATTTTCTGCTGTTCAAGGATATTGTTCCATACTTTCAAGTAATTTAGGGGGAGACTGGGTGATGGGAAGAATCAAAGCCTTCCATTAACCCCCTCAGAAACCATCAAAAAGAACAGAATGTTCAGTTTGACACTGTTGCTTCAGACTTTTATTGCTGATTACTTGAAGAGCTCTTCTTTTACCATCACTATTACAAACCTCTGCAGGGAAGTCATGAAATGTCCAATGTTACTTCAGAACAGTAGCAAACCACCCACAAAAACCTCCAGGCTGATTCTTCCCTGCTGTTAGACAAGCCCTGGTATTGCTGCTTTTCTTACAGATACAGACTGATTCTAGGCATAAAATGCGCAATTCTGGCCCACAATTTTATATTTCTAGCACAGCTTAAGAACTCCCACCCATTTTAGTGGGAGTTCAGAATGCCTAATAAGCACAAGACCAGACCTAATTTGCTGTTCTATGCTATTTTTGTCTTTACAAAGAAGTCTATTAGTCACAAGTTCTAGGTACAAAAGTTATACACAAGTAAAGACATGCATGAGGCAGAACAAAACAGTGTTTCCACTCTTCTGCAATACGAAAGCCTTATTAGTGAAACTTAAGGGATTCCAGCCACACAGGGAAGGAGATCTCTTCTCACATCTTCATTATCTGAAGTGGTCGGTTGCTCTTGTATCTGACAGTTACAGCTGCAGACAGCTCTGAATTGTCAGTGATGGGGAGGCAGCTAGCCTAACAGCTATACCTAATGGCTGATTTCTAGCTTTGTGGCTGACTTAAAGCATACATTTCTACTTCATGTTTCATGTCAAAATGTTAGTCTCCTCATATTTCTTATTTCNTTTTTTTTTTTTTTTTTCCCATTAGGGAAAAAGGAACACAAAGAACGAGCCTCATAATATCAGCTAGTGTGACTCAGTAATATTTACCAGTGTTAAGACCAGAAACATACTTTTCTATCCTTCACCACAATTTTCATAATAACAGAAACTATACAGAATTCTTCTCGAACACACAAACACACTATATAGGCCTATACCGACAGCTAATAATACTGCATACTTCATCTACTGACCTGAATAGAAATACACACATAAGAAAGATGAACACAAACTTGGAATGGAGAATTTTACTGAAATTATTGCAAAATATTGTCACAGGTCTGTGCTGGAACAGACTGGACAGTGCTCATAAGAACTCCAGCTGACTATATTAAAAACCAGCAGGACAGCAACGCACTTAAGCATCTTCACCTTCTGCTAAAATTGCCTGCAGAAGATAATGAAGATGTAAAAATTCAGATGTCATTAAAAGAAAGAATAATCCATAATTGTGAGGGAAGAGAGTTAACAAATAGCTGAAACCTAGAAGCAGACATAAAACATGTTGGGAAATAATAAGGCCCTAAAGATAAAATTATGAACTAGAAGACAAAGGAAATACTGCCATGTAAAACAATTTCTCTTCAAAGAGAAGTCCCACTGACACCATCTGCTTCTTTAGACTGAAACTGCTGGTACTGCTGTGTTGTTTTTAGCACAACTTCTGTGAGAAGAGCTAATTTTCCCCTAAATGCTCTAACTGCCTGATGAATCTGCCAGAAGAACCACTTTCATTGCTGGGACAGTGACCACTGAAACAACATCCAGGGGTCACACTTACTTTTCTAACGACTGCCAAACTGCAGTAGCTCTTGAAGATGCAGAAACCCCTTCTGGGAGTATTGATACATCTGTCACACAGCCCTCTTTATGGGCAGCTACTTACGCACACTACTGCACATATTGATTCAAGAAGTGCATAGGTAGAAATCCAGTAGCAACGTCAGAAGATAGACACGAAGTATGGGTTCACAAAAACAGACAGAGGAAGAAGATAAGGCAACCACAAACAGTCCTCGAGGTTTAAGGCAATGACCTTGCAGGCGCAATACACATGCCCAGATCTGCGCAACCACCTTCCTAGCTCTTCATTCAGCAGTATGAGGTATTAAGGGACCTTTCCCCACTCCCTTCTCAGAGCACTGGTAGGCAAACTGCATTTACTGAGGAAGAGAATGCATCTGGCACCCATACTGAAAGTCCAGGTCCTCAGGAGCCACACCAAGCTTTGCACAAGAGCACAGAGCTACGGGTTGCTATGGGAGGGCGTAAGGAAAAATTCAGCTAGTCCTAGGACCAGTGGGCAAACCTGCTCCTGTGATTTGTCATACAAAATGTAATCTGGTGCTGAAAACCCCACAAGTAGTATGTATATGAAATTGAAGTTAGCAGTCTGCAGCCTGAGCAAGCCCTCTGAGCCCCACAGTGCCATGGCCAGGATGCTTCTAACAGCTTCAGTGAGATTTCAGACCTCAAATTCTTGCTCTGTCTCAAACTAGCATACAGTTAATCTTTATATTAGAGGCATTTGCTCCTCAACTGCAGAGTTAAATTGTTATATATTGACTATGGCCTCACCTTGTCACTACTGTGCAAAGTGAATTCTTATAAACTTAGAGGATTCAAACCCAAGCAAGTCACAGGAGAGAGAGGAGGCGGTTTGCATTGACATGACAACTTGTTTAATATGCTGAACGCTTTCTGAAACTTGAGTGCTATGAGTCAGCATTCCTCATGTCAATGATTACAGTAATTAAGAGCAAGAACATTGGTTTGTGTGGGGATAGAGGTAAATTTAGGTCTTTAGAATGATGTATTGAGCAATCAGAATCAGTTAATAGGCATGTTGGCCACAAGTGCAAAAATAATTTCCTATATGAGCAAGAATGTATAAATAACAGCCAAATTCATTCAGCCACAGGAGGTGGTGGTGAGGCATCACACTCCAGACTTATCCTCACTTGACCCCTGCAGCAATCTTGCTAATATTTAGATGACAGGAAAATACACTTTAACAAACATGGCATTTCAGTCACACGGCAGGTTTTGGCAGTATCAGCAGGCTTGTTAGCTTACAGCACAGAGTTTATCATTTATTCAGAAAGAGGTATTTACATCTGCTAGTAGGACCTCAAAGCACTCAAAATACATATGTATTTCTTCTTTTAAAAATTTCAACGTATGCTTGTTTCCTTAGAATTCAAAACCACTGAACAGTATCCGCCATCCACTAGTATCTAACAGGCAAATCCTGAGAACCCCACCACCGTGGTGATGGCTTTTTTTGCATATATCTACGGCCTCAGATACAAAAACCTAGTGGTTAGGATTCATTCCATAACACAGGAGCAATTTAATACTCGTATATCAAGTGCCATTTTGCACAGCACATTTACACTTGTTCTATGGGGAAAAAAAAAAAAGGCAAAATAACCAACGATGCAGAAACCTGTTCTGTCAGCAGGATAGTAACACCTTCTCTCACTAAGAGCGATACCCCAAAGCATGTAGAAATCCTGTACAGAAAGCCTAGAATAAGACAGTTAGTTTGGTCAAAACAGCCAAAGGAAGCATTAATTCAGAACGATTCTAGATCAAATGCTACCAGCAGCGTTCCCACGGAGCTAAGGTTGCAGAATAAAGCTGCCACCTCTGCCAACTGTAGATTCCATCCTCTTTTCCAGCAAAGCAAATAAAATANCTCTCATGGAGACTGCCACCAACATTACCTTTTTGATTTCATCTTCAAATGCTTTCTCCAGGTATTTGTATCTCCTGATAAGTTTATTGAAGACCTAAAGAAAAACATAAGTTAACTTTTAAAATGTAAAACTTTTTGGCCAGAAAAGGCGAAGAGAAACAAGACTGTCACTACTGATTTGAAAAAGAAGGTCCACGGCCAAACCATGATGAGACTTTTTTCCATTTTAATGTCTCTACAGCAGGAAAGTAGAAAGCACTGGTGGCTTCTTGCACACTAATGTTCTGCTATATGGTTTTCCTTTAGACATTATGACATTGTTTCCAGGAAATAAGCAGCCAGCAGTATGGTATTTCTGGCATCACCTTCTGTGTTGTGTATCTCATGACTTACTAGGACTTACTTATCCTTCTCTATAAGTTTGTTCAAACTGCGGGTAACATGAATCCCACAATTCTTGATTTATAGAGCAATGTTTGAATCAGAATTTACTACAGATTGAGAGTTTTCTTCTCCCTACTTCTCAAAATATTATTCCCACTCTCCCTTACACCCTTATCCATAGATCAAAGTGGGAGGAGGAGGAGGAGGTTAACAAACATGGTAAATTTGCACTCTGCCGCTTTCCTTTGCTAACACAGTTCTCTGAGGAAGCTGTCAGATGTAAATCAATGGAGCAAGGCAGTCAGGCAGCACTGCTGGTCATCTTCAGTAGAGGCAGGATCTTTATTAAATCCACTGACATGAATGCTTACAATAAAACTCACTACTGCCAGGGAAAGAGGAAGAACATTCCACAGAGCTTTTACACGAATGTTCTTGGAAACACTTGTTCTCCACTTTTCACCATTTGTTCCTCATCTTGTGACCACAGATTATGAAAGCAGAAGCATCACAGGTGCAGGCTGCATTCAGATGAAAGACGTGAGAGATAAGAAGTTAAACAAACAAGTAACTGCTCTCACTACTGTACAAAGGGCACAAAACATATGACTCACAGTCACAAGCAAAGAGATTTATATGGGAAAAAAATGGCGGCATCATCGGCCTAGATGGGGGAACTGAAGGGGGAAATGAAGTCAAAAAAGAAGTTTCAAGTCATTTTTCAGAGAATGTAAAATACACTCAGATGTCCTAAATAGTAGCATTTTGGCTCCAAACAAGTGAAACTGAAACGAAATATCAAGCTGTGACCATACTAAGAGGCAAAGACACACAGAAGTCTAACAAAATCAGATGTAGACAGAAACGTAAGCCAGAATTTTGTTTATATTTCCAGATAGAACGGGTATTTTGATAAGTCCTTCTAAATGACCTAAGTATACTTTATAAGCAAATAATCTCCTAGAGCAGCAACACTGTCTTTTCTTACAGACTTTTTAATCTTTGATTTGTTTCCGTGACTAGAAACACAAAAAGAAGCCACACTACTAGTTCACGGGGAGTCAGATTAAGAAATTACCTAAAAGAAGCTCTAACGAGTATTTTAGCTTAACTTCACTTTTTCTTAATGCAATAAGAGCTCTATTTCCATTTATGCATGAAAATTGGCAAGGTATATAAAAAGATGCATCTCTTCAGGCATTAACTACTGACTTAATTAGGTGACTTTTGGTTTGAGATACTGAAAATACATTCAAAATTCTAGCGCTTCAGATCCTGAAACCTTCCTTTCTGTTTTCCAGCAGGCAACATTTTGAAGTTAATTTAAATCCCTGGAGGATTCATACTGCCAATGCTTACTATCCAACAGTTAAAATATTAAAATTGAGGTAGACAGAATCAATACTTTTATTAATAAAACAGAGACAGATGGGAAAGGTGATACAATGAACACAATGACCTCCTTTCCTGAAGTTAGTGTATTTCACTCCTCTAGATTAACAAGCATGTATTTTTGAAGGAACTTTCTGCTATTTAGCAAACTGTTGTTACTGATGTAGATTCTGATCCTAGCATCCTGTAAAACAACCACCCAGCTGTTCAGCAGCTTGTCACCAGCAGTATCATAGGCAGGGACAGTGGCTTTTATGCTTCTCCTTACTATCTCCAGCATCCCAATAGTGACTAGTTATTTAAAAAGAACAGACTTCTGGCATATGGGATTTTCAATAGGAAAAGCAATTTTTTTTTTTGCAATCCCACTTGTATTCAGAATTGCATAGTGGTTTAGAACTTGCAATACAATTATTACTATATTTTCTCATGTAATTATTATCTTCTATCAAGAAGTTATGCAACATTTACTTATCTTCAATAACAGATGTTCCCCTATAACCCTCTTTGATTCACAAATGGAAAACAGTAATAAACCAGCCCTTTATTATCCTGACCTGAGCATAGTTTCGGATGGCATCATGATCTTCTTCTGCAAAAAATACACAGTGGTGGGTCATCTTGGTCTTGTCATTGTCATCTATGCGTGTGCCTCCAGGAGCTAAAAGAAAGCAGAGACAAAAGAAACACTAGTAGCACTGAGGTAAAAGAATGAGAACTGGAAGGGAAGAGAACAGAGTAGAGGGAAAAACCAACACAAGCTTTATGAAGCTGTAGTGGCACCCAACAGAAAGGACAGCTGGTGGCTATACTGCATCTGAGACCACAGACCACAAAGAAATTCAGGTCACACTAAGAAATCTCAGCAGCTTATGACACCAATGGGCAGTACCACATCAGCATGGGTTGGAGTATAATTCTTGCACTTATTTTAACTACTACTTTAAACATCAAAATAATGGAAATCATTGCCAAAGATAAAAGTATTATAGCTCTTACTAATGAAGG
This sequence comes from Alectura lathami, assembly GCA_013399715.1. Lineage (NCBI taxonomy): Eukaryota > Metazoa > Chordata > Aves > Galliformes > Megapodiidae > Alectura > Alectura lathami. The sequence continues at coordinate 78,588 of VXAV01006091.1, read as the reverse complement.
ACTTGGAACATTTTCATAACTCCATGTAAACGTTTAAAATACTTCCACAAAAGACTTCTCTTGGCCTTTTTTTTTTTTTCCTCCTAGAACTCACTTTTGTTTCCTGCATTACCTTAAGACTTAGAAAAATATTTTTTCTTCTTACACACCAAAAAGCAGAAAGCAGCAATCAAACTGACGTGACCGGTAAAAAGAGACAAGTTATTCAAAAACCAGAGCAAGGCGAAAACTATTTTTTTCCCCATGCTGCCACCGATATGCGGGAGAAATTTCCCATAAACATCCACAAAGCAGTTCTCATTATCCTTCAGCTAACCTCTGTTGCAAGGTCTACAAAGAAAGCTTTGTAGCAGCTAATAACTTGGAGTGCCGCATGACACCTCCTCAGGCTCATACATCCCTGTTTCCCCAAGTAAGCATCTCCCACTTTGTTTGCTGTTTCAGCTCAGCCTGAAGGCTTCTCAGAGTAGTACCCATCTTTCGTTCTATTTTGCAGACTGTCTCACAGTCAAGTCCCTATGTATTATGGCAATACAAGCAATAAAATATTCTGTGACGCTATATCCAAAAAGTATGTAGAAAAGTACAGTTGCAAAAGTTTATACTTTCCACTCTGTAAAGGAAGACAGCATCTTAAAAGAAGCAAGGCTGATACCCAAAATTCTGCATCAGATACGGTGCAACTTACCTAGCATGCTGCCAGCTACCAAAATATCAAAGAGAGTGTCAGCATAACGGCGATAATCAAGCCGTGAGCCTGCTGCATCCAGAAATTTGGCTATGGCCTCCAGGTCACTCCCAGCTTCATTAAGACCTTGGACAATAGTATCCCTGAAGACTGTGGGTTCAAATTTCTCTTTTTCATCTGGAAAAGACACGAAGAAGAAGGAAAAGAAGAGTGGACAGCTTTAAAATCCCGTGTCAGCCAGCAATTCAAGCGAGCATGGCACCTAAGCATATTCTCCCCATTCTGGTCAGTGCAGCGTACACAANTAGAAAAAAAAAAAAAAAAAAAAAAAAAAAAAAAAAACACCCTAATGAACCTACGTCGTTACTACTTGCTAAAAATGTTGATAAAATTTCTTTTAAGCAAACTGCACTTATTGTATCCTGAAGACAAATCCAGAACTTTTAGTTACTAAGACACGAGGTAAAATCCCCATCTAATGATGCACTAATAAAGCCTGCACCATGTTCGTTGCAGCTGTGGCAGGCTTTGGGGAGAAGAGGTTCTCGACATCACACGTGCTCTGGCTGCAGGTCTCCTTTCTCCATGACTTGCAGTGCAGAGACAGAGATGCTACCCCAAACACAAGCCAAAAGCAACTTCAGAAGACTTTGGATTCTGATTGCCCTTCTTCCTCTGATCTCCTTCCCACTACCATCACGGCCTTCAGGCCATTAAGCAACTTCAGCAGAATGCCTGCTCTTACCAGCTGCGATACTTACAGTACCGAAACATCTACACCTCTTCACAGTGCGCTCCTTCTACCATGTCCAGCACATCACTTGGATGTTCTCTCCCTCTTCCAACGCATCCCTTCCTCTGTAACTATCACATCTGGAGCCATCTTCTAATGCTCAACAAATTCCCTGCTATGCCTAGAACTAGCTTTCAGTGGCTGTTGGCTTTATCTGATATCTCCAAGTGGCTTGCTGCCCCACCCTCCACAGAGAACAGCTGACACTCTCAACTGCATGGACACCCACACCCATGCTCAAGGTGGTTACCTGTTCCCAACCCCAGCTTGTCCTGAAGTGATGTGCACCATCGCAGAACCATCCTAGCTCCTCTCCTGCCACGCTCTCACCATCAGGACTCAGTAAGCCTCTCCACTGGTCCACAAGTGGCTTCTTCCCTGGCTTTTACTCCTCCCCAGACCCTGAGATCTGCAGAGCTCTCAGTCGTGCTGCCTTGCCTTCCAGCTGTGATGTAGACCTACAGCCTGCCACTTGAGTACCCACCTCACATAACTGCGGTGGTGGTTGTACCCGTTGTAGATAAACCACAGAGGGTGGTGTAGGGAAACTTAAGGACAGGCCTTTGCTCTGGGAAAATGCCTACAGCAAAACACTACTGGAATCCTATCTGAGCTATCAGGCCAGTTACCAAATATTCACTTGCATCTCTCTTCCAATGTGGAATACTAAAGCAACTCACCAACCAACCCACGAACAAACATGCCTTTTACTTAACTGTAAGTACTTCAGCATGTGTGCTTCAGGCAGCTTTATCTGCAAGAAACACAACTCCGCCCATAAATAAAGATCTGAAAATAATGATTATCTTATGGGCTACCATGCAAGTATGCAGAATTCACATTGTTAAACAACAACACAAAAAGCTTGATTACTCCTTAACAAGAAAGATGACAGAGTTCTGTCTTAAGAACTGTCAAGTGAAAAACAAAAAAAAAAACAACCCATTATTTTACTTTAACTGTATTTTGTCTAAAAACATAAGATGTTCATATTTAGAGGTGTTATGTGCTTTGTATCACGGGTATACAGTTCTCCGTACAAACACAAACACCATGATTAATATTTCTTGCTGTTTTAAACAGAATCCTCTCCTGCCCCAGAAGTCCTCCTCTCATTTGGTGTTCCCTAATATTTCAGCTATCGTAACCTAAAGATTTACACAGGCACAAGGCAGTGAACTCTGAAAATGATTTTTAATTTTACTGAACCACTTTCTCACTGAACTAATGTGTTGCAGAAGAATGCTGATGTAGTACATCGGGGTGACTAAGAAGCCATCATCCATAAGTGGTGACAGTATGTTGAGCTGTTGAGTACATAATTACTGAACAGGCACCGTTTCAATCAGGGGCTAGCAGAGGCAGGTGTGCTTGCAGATGGGATGCATACAATATTCAAGGCAACCGTGCTACACACAGCTTTTCATTTTCCCCACGTCACAGACCCTTATTTCCTCTCTTTTGCTTGTAGGGAAATCACAAAGTACATTTGTACCTCCCTCTCCTTAAGAGCTGATCTCAGCTCTCCAAGCGAAGGCCCACAGGTTTATTTATCTCTGCAGAAGAAGAATGACTTGCTCTGTTTGGCCCCTCTCCTTAATATAAAGCTGGTAATACTGGCATTACTTGATAATTTTCCTCAGTGTAAGAAAGTAATACGCATTGCTTTGCTTAGCTTCCTATTATGCTGTCATTCACTTCTTCACACCAGTTTTTCAGCCGATGCCAACTCTATGTTATCCATACCATGGGGACAAACATGGGTCCCATGTACTGCCCATCAGCTTACTGTAAACAGTATGCACTAGCTGTTCCCATTAGTACCTCAGAACACATTTTGTCCTTAGGGATTTGCCACCTGCCTGGATACACACATTTTCCTTATTGCCTACTAGCACTTTTGCTACTCCTATTTCCTCCTCTTCCATTTCAGGCTACACAAACAATACAACATGAATTTGCATGCGTGCAAGTACCGTGTGGGAAATATAACCCATTTCCCACGTACCTGCACCTTAAGCATAAATCCTGGCCAGATGTCAATGCTGCTGACCCTCATCAAAAATCCAGGAACCAACAGTAGGTATAGAGGTTATTCCTGACACTAACCAAACTTTGTCCCCTGACAGGGAACTGTGATCTGCCTCAGAGGTTCTTCCCCTTACACCACCAGTTTTCTTCTTTCAAATCTTTAAAAGTGATTTCAATGCCTGCCACTACATACACCAGAGAAAAGGTTTACACCTTTTATTAGGTCAACTGATAGAAATGGAAGGAGTGGGATTTACAAGCTCCTCTTTCAGATAGCTGTCTTTTAAAGACATTTTAATCTCTAAACACCCTTTCAAAATTAAAAGGAAGGAAAACCAACAACACTGTCTTATTCCTTTTTGCCTACTGTAAGCTCAGAAATTAGTCTCATTTGGAGATTAGTTGCAGCTAGCTGATCAGTGAGAGACTTCATATTGACAAATAGAGACTTCATATTGAGACAAATCAGCTGGCAAGAAGCATCATCTGCCACTCAACCAGTTCCCCCCTGCACCCATGCATTTCAGACCCTCCTCGTGGTCTGCCTGTTGCATACAGCAGGAAGTCTCAGATGACTGAAAGGCCACAGTCAAACCACACTCACTGCAGTCAGTCAAATCCAGGTAAAATTTAATGAGTCTGATATACTGGGAGTCAGGATACAAACAACTAGGAGCATCTTCCAGTCTCAGTGTCTGCATGCTAAGAGGTTTATATTCCAAATTCCACACTAGTAATCTCTTAAAAAGATATATATGTATCATTCCCCTTTCAATGTTCCAACCACTGCTCCAAGTCTGTTCCTTCTCCTTTGCAGATAATCAGTACCCAGTGCCACTTCTAATCACTGTAACAGAAATTTGACAGGCAGAGAATTACACAAGCAGAATTTTTATTTACTTATAATTACTACTTGTAATATAATTAGAGCCAGAGAACCAAATCAGTGTTAGGACCCCATTATGCTAAATACAATGCAAGACACGGACTGAAAAGAAAGTCCTTAGGAAAAAAAAAAAGAGAACATTCTGAGACAATTTTAGCAAATAAAATAACTACCAGAACTCACTGAACTAGACTGAACAATAGATTTTAATCAATGCAGCAGCACACATACCTCTGACTGCTGTTACTGGTTGCTCTGACAGAGTTATTCTGTAGGGATTGTCAATTCCACCCCTCTAGCTACATCTGTGCTGCTGCTAGTTAATACTGGTCTGGACCATGCTGAAAGTTAACCCCACTAATTACTGGAGCACTGTGACATTATTAACAAGCACTAGAGGTTTCATTTTGCAAATCAGTTGTACCTGCAAACATTGTACATGCATAACAGAAAGGACACTTTCAACCTAAGAGATTCCATTCACTCGTATGAACTGTGCCAGTCAAAATAAGAGAGGAGGCAATGTGTGCAAGGGAGGAAAGATGAGAAAGCTGGAACTGTGCTTTAACAGAATTGCAGAAAAGCTATTTCACAACTCTCATCCAAGCTTCGTGACTTTCCTAGATCTTAATAGATTCACTCAGCTCTTCAGATTTGTGGTAAAACTAGTAATTTTCTGGGGAAGGCTACAAACTCCTTTTGTTTCTTCCATCATGCTACAAAACCGCTCTTAATCACATGAACTGTCACAAGCTCAGACCAGGTGATAGCTTTTAATGCGAAACAGGAAAGTCAAGATGGAAGAAGTCTGTTGTGTGACAGATAGGAACCATCTGTGCATGCCAAAATAATCTGCTACTGCAACAGCAAAACATCTAGGTGTGCATTTCACAGACCAGACATCTCCTTCTGAAAAAGATCAACTATTGCATTATCAATATTTTGAGTGCATCAATACATTAGCAGCGTTTTTGCTCTCTTCATCAAAATGTTGGGCGTTCATTTGTCTCAGACACCTAAACCATGACAAATGAACTCTGAGGATATGAATAAGCATGTCAGAATGACAGGATACTTGGACAATCACTACGATCAGTGGTACCTGCCTCCTTTAAAAACTGAATACCGTATATAAAGAAAAAGACTGCTAGTCTTTTTTTTTTTTTTTTTTTTTTTTTTTTTTTAGAAAATCAGTATTGCAATTGCAAAAATGGCATTCATGCCATGGCAATTGTTTTATTTTAACAATAAGAAGTAAATAAACTACACTAATAAAGCAGAAAAAGATTTGCTTTTTGTTGTTGTTTGCTTGTGGGTTTTTTTGCTTGTTTGTTTTCAGAAGAGCTTTTTGACCTCTACTGTTAAAGCAAGTGGGTCCAGGGAGATGATCTGACCTTGTCACGCAGAAGGAAGGTGAGAGAATTCCTTCACAAGTGAAAGGTCCATTTACAGAGATGGCATTGATTTGAGTCAAAGAAATAAGAAACAAAGCCAGGTAATTTTCGTTATGCAACCTTTAAATAAAAGCTCATTGTTTGCTTTCTTAGCCAAAAAAGACACTTTAAGAAACACAGCCATATTAATAAAGACAAATATTTAGCAAGTTTTCTTCCTGATACATAAGTCTACTACAAACTAAGAATCTCATTCTTTAACAGAGGCTTTTTCAAGACTTAATGGCAAATAAATCAGAACTTTAGGTAATGATTAAGTCCTAAAACAATCAGAGAAACCTTATAGCTTAGTTACAAATAACACTTGTATTCTTAATATGGCTAGAAGGGGAGAAAAACTTTAATCCTGTTAAACTTTAGCTATTCCATCTGTCCTGTTTCTATTCATTTGCACATAGAGGAAAATAACAAAATGTAGCTGAACCTACCCCTCTTCCTAGTTTTGAACCGCTGGCCCGTTAGCACCGGCTTCTGATTCTTATTCATAAAATTTCTGGAGGAAAAAAAGGAAGAAAAATACATGTTTACTATGACATTACAGACAACAGTTTAACCTAGAGAAAAACAAACATTCAGTGTACCAAAATCCTGGTATGCAATAGGGAAAACCCGTATTATTAGCATTATGACCCAAGGGGAACTCAGAGGAGATGCACTTCTCTCAAAGCTTGGCTGGACAGCAAGCCAAAGCAGAAAGAACTACTGCTCCTGTCTCTCTGCCCCCATTTGCCTACAATCTATAGAAACAAGAAGTGGACAGAAAAAACACTCCTGCCCACGTGAGACGGGGTTCAAACCCAAGCAGGAACAGGAAGGAGCTTCTGCCTTTACTGCAGGGCAGGGGTACAACTGCACGGCCTACCCAGCCAGCCCAAATGCACAGTGTGCTGCTGGAGAAATAACAGCATCGACCACCACAGCCCTCCCAAACGCTTCTTCCAAGCACAAATGTATCTCAGGAACGTTCATTTCCTAAAACTCTCTTATGTCTTTGGTGTGAAAGTAGTGGAAGGTAACTGACTTCTCCACTTCTCACCATTTCTGTGTACGAATACAAAGTCGAGGACCTAAATGGCACATTATGTAACAACGAGTATAGCCGAAGATGCCAGGCTCATTACTTCAGACCTTAACTGCAGATCTCAACATGCTGTGTGAAAATATTTGGGAAGTGGATACATTAATGTCATTTTATCTAAAAAATACATATGATGTTTCAGCTTTGGATGCAGTTGGTGCCATCATTGGGTCACACCCGGTGTGAGGAGCAACCGAATGCGACAGGCCATGCACAGCGAAGCCCTGCAGCACGTCCCCACCATCCCAGCCCTGTGCCACCACTGGGCCCTGCTGCCTGCTGCCGCACAGCCTGCAGGTCCTTGGGTCACAGCCATGTACAGTTTGCTCATCCAGAACTGAGCCTGACTATGCAAGAAGCTTCATCCTTTGGATGCATTCTCCTAAGAAGCTCGTTGGCTAGAAGGATGCGACCAACCACACGTTATTACTTCAGTAACACCCTCCCTGCCCTGAAGGCCTACCTAGCTGTTAGCCGTGTCCTAACTACAGAACGTGTTCCCATTCACCACCCTCTCCTAGCTGCTATGTGGCCAGCTAACCACCTCAGCAGCACCTCAGACATTTAACCTGGCAAACTGCTGCTCTCTAGGGTAGGTCTACAATTTCTCAGCAGTCAGAAAATGCACTGGAACATGCCAAGTCTACAGTCAAGACTGGTTTTGCTTCCTGCAATTCATCAGAAGATGCATCCAGCAGTTACACTGAGAGTGACATTCATAACTGCAATCTAGAGCCACTGTTCTAACAGACGAGGAGCATTTCTGAACAACCACCACACTACATCGCCTTCTGGGAAACGCTCCCACACATCTGCAAGGAGAGAGAAAAATGTCAAACTGTGACACGACACCATCTTCGGAAACACTGTCAAATTCCGGCTCCTCCTCATTACAGAGCTCAGACGTGTCCTTCCCCCAGGCAGCTGCCTCGGTGGCCGAGGAGCAGGCAGTGCTTTCAGAAGATCGGCCTGCAGCCCTGAGCAGCAGCCCAGCCTCCAACCAGCAACCAGCCAGGTGCGACACTTACCTGCTTGGTCTTTGTGACCATCTATTATTTGTAGAAGACTGAGCTACAAACTTTAATATTCTCCCAGGCACTTCTGATAGAAATGCACATGCTAAACTTCTAGCACTAGACCTCTTTCCTTTGATGTGGTGTATTTTTTAACTGCTGGAAGAGCTGCACGCACCTTGAGGGTGACTACTGGATTTTAAAACTGTTTCTATTTAAAACAATATAAAATATGCCCTTTAGGGCAGCTGGGAACAAGAAGAAAAAAAAAAAAAAATCAAGTAAGACTTACCACTTGTGGCAGACCTAATGACTAGAGCTCTGTTCAGTGCAACAGAAGAGACTCCTGAACAGCTAATTACTAGGAGCAAGGAATCTGCCTTCTTCTATATTTAGCTTTAAATACATTACACTCTAATCTGCCCAAGTGAGGGTCAGGCTTTATAAGGCACTCCCTAAGGTACTGGCCCCGCAAGACCAAAGGCACTGTCACCAAGAAGCTGCAGGAGCACAAGCCTCAGCGAAGCTAGCCCAGCGGCGTGCATGACCAGCCTGGGACTATCCTCTACTGCAAGGCACACCAGGTACTGCAAGCAAGTTTTTAGAGTGCTGCTGCCACCACCACAGGTGCCTGGATGATTATTTAAAACATAAAGAAGTGAATGCAATGGAAAAAAGAAAAAAAAACAAACATTTTTATAACAAGAACTTACTGACAACAGCCCAGAAGTGATGGCTGAAGGCTGTAAGTAAGCTCAGCATGACACCACACAAATTTGCACAGAACATTTGACAGCACCACATTAAACCTACTTATCAGATGTCATGTAGTTATCAAACCTTGAAATCCTAAAAAGCTTGAACTTTTATATACATATATTTTACTTTCTGAAGAGTACAGGACAGCTCAAAGGCAAGTTTTGAAATGCCAGCTGGGTTAGTCATAATGGTTTCTGAGGCATAAAGACAGTAAGGATGGGTAAGGGTAGGAAGGAAATATCCTAAAAAAGAATCTCAGACAACATTCATCTTTATATCTATATGCCAGGAGAAAACAGAGCAGGAGATGTGGAAATGACAGCTCCTTCGTATCCTTCTTTCACAGACTCCACTCTGCTACAGTAGACGGGAGAGGCTCAGCAAAAACCATTTCACCATCAATTCTCTCTCCTGAATCCGGAAAACCTCCTGTAGAAAACTCACTCAAATTGCACACCCAGCTACCTTGTGTTTTAGAAGCAGGTATCTCACAGGTGAACTGGGCTGCCTCAAGTGACACATATCAGACAGCACTGCCATCAGACAGCCACGCACCACAGTCAGAATGGGGGCTAAGCCGGCTGGTGAGTGACTTGCAGCTACAAAATCAATCAGACAAATCAAAACTGGCATGACTTCCACGGTTTCCCAGGCCGCGCTCCCACCTTTCTTATGAGGCTCCTACAAAACAGATTCATACTTAAACAGCACTCAAGCGGCTGAGCTGGTATGTTCTCCTGAAACTGACCGAGAAGGTTCCCAAGTTCACCTTTCTCCACAGGTACTTCCCAGTTACTGAGCAGGTGTAGATCTACAGCTGTATATGACATAGCAGCTTCTATAATCAAACAATCCTTGCAACGCAATTACTAGAGATTTTAGTAATCAATAAAACTAGTGTCAATTAATACAATTAATAAAAAACAGTGACAAAGTGAAAGTGCAAAGCTTTAAGCAAATTCAAACTTGCTGAAAAGTCAGAAAAATGCTGTCTTATCCATGCCACAGGGAAATTCTTACAATGATTAACTCCTAAATTATTTAAAGCCGTGATAAGGCTGATGTTTCTGCCCAGCTGAAATACTGGAAACATTTGGTCTTGGAAACATATAGCTCAGATAATGGAAATCTCTATTCAAACTAATTCTGTTTTTCTAGGCATCATTTTACACTTCCAACAAAGATCTCCGAATCAGCTGAGATTCTTCAAAATCTGTGAATTTTGAAGTGAACACACTCACTGTGAATTTAAAACCAGTTGCTTCACAGCAGTGAAACTTCACTGCCTCAGATACAGAAAGACAGAAAACCAACAGCAAAATAAAAATAAAGGCATGGAAGGTGAGAGATTCTGTGAAAGAACACATCAAGGCCGAGTTTTTCCACCTAGAAGTTGGCTTTAAGAGGTTTTATTGGGCCTGCTTCACCCAGGGAAGCTGTAAGGCATTCTCACCTCCTCACTGTTAGCCTCAGGCTTAGATTTGGGGCTTTTTCTTCTTTCAGCAAGAAACCAAGGGGCTATGTTAAAAGCCCACTGCCCCACTCCAGCACTCCTGCTGGAGAAGAACTGCGTCAACACGCATCGAGCGGCTGCCTCTGCTGCCTGGGAAGGCAGCTGGAGCGTGAGCTAAGAGAACCTGGGGGTGGAAAACCCATAAATCATCACCAGTGCAGAGGAACAAAGCGTTTCAAGCGAAGGACAGGACAGAGGGGATGTGCTGCAGCCACAGGTTCTTGCCAGATCCTTGTCAGGCTTCTCGCTTTCCACTGTGATCTTCAGCCCCTGCTGGGATCCTGACTTCTGCAGGCGTTTCACAGCAAACGAGGGCAGCAGGAGTGCCGCAGCACAGCACACCCATCGCGCATCCCTTGCCGCTGCAGCCCCTCTGCTGCTGTAACGCTGTCAGCCCCGCCAGGGGCTCACCTTGGGTGCTGGCGTTTCCCGGATTCAGTCAGAGTGAGGGAGCAGCGCTGTACTCACACCCTGCTTTTGCCCTCCATTCCTAAAACATATATATTTTTTTTTAATGAAGGGCCTAATACAGGCCCACAGGTCTGTAACTCCAACCACCAGCCAAAACAGCAACACTGGGAGCTGTAAGCTTTATCTTGCTCTTTTGCCCCAGAGGCCACCACTACTTCGGATGTTAGGAAACCTTCATCTGACTGTCTCGCTCGTTACAAAGAGGCAGTAAAGCATAAGTCAGGTCCTTGCTGCTTCAAAATTCCCTCACAGGCTTTATTCTAAATACAGTCTCAATGGCAACACGCAGGGATTCAGTGGTCACACAACCGCGTGTAAGTTAAATATTACCAATCTCCTGTTTTAACATAGATTTGTAAAACAACACTGTTAATCCACATGTTTATTGCTGAAAAATACACCTTCTGTTATGGATTAATTTTGCTGATGATATTACAGTGGATAAAGCAACTAGATACCGACCTTTAATTTCATACTTGGAAGTATGCCCTAGTTACCAGCAGATATCATGTTTAGTATCTTAAGATAGCATTGTAGCAGACTTTCTCCAAGCACTGAATGCTGTCTTTCCCAAAAGAGCTTTCCAGAAGCTCTGAAGGTACTTCAGTTGTGTTTTTTTTTTTTTTTTTTTAAATCACAGGACAGTGTTTTTCCACACTAGAGTAAGCATCTACAAAAGCACTTGTTCTCTATTACTATGTCTAAAGGGAGAGAGGAAACAAAGGGAAGAAACTGGAAATTGTTTCATTCCGCAGCATACTCAACCAGCAGAAAACAAATACCAACACAGAATGAAACTTACCACACATTAAACCAAAAAGCAAAAAATTGTGCTCATGCAAGACCATCCAGCCAAGAACTGTGTATAACTCAGCTATCAGCTGACAGCTGAGGAAGAGCGGACAAAAGTGAGAAGACCAACTCACTAAAATTCACATAAATCACATCCCCTAACTGCTGAACAGGGATGCACAGGGACATGCTTCCTGAAAAAGCCCAAAAACCCAACCCAAACCAACCCCACAGCCACTGATTGCTGTATGATCACAGACCGAATGAGATGCATGTCTCAATACATGTATCCAGTGCATGTATTGCAGGAGAGCAAGCATTTCTAGGTCTTATCAAGAATTTCTCAAGAAGCTGCTCAGCTGTATGAGGAGGTGAAAACAAGGTAGAAGCCTTCCCCAGCTGAAGGGCTACAGATGTACTCCACAATGTCAGAGAGCAGCAAACTGAACTGCCAAGGCAATGGCTTCTGTGTCTCATAATCAGCAGCCACATGAAATACGCGCTAGTTATGGCTCAATCAGAAAGAACAGAAAAAAAAATCCTTAATCATTGACAGGTGAAAATACAAGTTGAGCAAATGAAATCGTACACTTGGGCTGACACACACACAAAGTTATGATTCAGTTACCAGGTTTCTTTCAGCAGCCAAGAGGAGGAATTAAATCTAATTCTGCAAGGGCAAGGTATTAGCGGGAGCTTTTCCATTGGAGTACTCCAAGAAAATGGGGATGATTTATTGCTACAGATCACTTTGTATCCAATTAATATTAAGGGGATGGTAGTCTCCAAGCTTGCATGGCTTGCCAGCAGAAAAACATCTTAGAAAAAGAAGGGGATAAAAACGATTGGCAGAGATTAGGATCAGGTTAACTCAGAAAGCAAACAGAACACAATAGTCCTCCAAAGTTAATTTTTGTTTTGTTTTGTTTTTTAATGCAAGACACCTTTCTCAGTGGACGGTGCAGATGCTAAAACAGGACCAGTTAATTCAGAGGAGCATTAGCTGCACTGTTTATCCTGAAGAAATACACCCAACTCAGCAATCACTGTAAGACATGGCGTTGCTGAAGGAAAGATGGTTTAGCTGAAATTCTGCAAAAACATGATCATAAAGGTGCTGCCACAATTTAGCTCAAGCCTTCACTAATGTCTGGCAGAGAGAGCTGGACTAGATGTTGTTTGCAATAAACCAAGAAGAATTCACTGGAGTTTATACAGTTCCTGTGCACTAGGTCTCCAACAAGCCAAAAAGCACAAGTATGAGGGAGAAACCAAGTCAAAAAATTATCAGGGACGCCTCATTGCTAGCAATGAAGCCTCTCACAGAAGACAGTGACAGAAGTCAATGTAAGAACAGCTCAGTAACGAAGGCAAGTCCAAGAGCAGATTTCTCACACATGCTCCCAACTCTCTGCTCAAGTCCATCCTGTTTCTCTTTATTAGTGCACAACAACAGATTTTCAGTGACAACCCCACTCATACAATTGAACAATCACAACAGTAAAACCAGAGATGCGGTGGCTCCGTCTCTCTTGCTGTCTTAAAGCTCCGAGCAGCCGCAAGAGCACCGGAGTCCATCACCAGTGCAGGACACAGCACTGCAGGATTTGAAGACCCTGAAGTTGTCTTCAGAATTGCAGGGGCTAAGCTTAAATAAAGAAATAAACACGCACAAAGTGTGGATTCTGCAGAAAGCAACGGCTCCCAGCTGCTAACGGTTTATTATTTCACGGACTAAATACAGTAATCAGAGGAGGGGTGTATTAATAGTCAGCACCTCTTACAGACTTGCAAGCAGAGAAGGTCTCGGCTTCAGTGACAACTGCTGTAAGTGGAGGGGCAAGTTGTAACGTAGAATTCCCTAATTATTTCTTCAAAGAAATAATTCGCTTGCACAAGCGAAAGGAGATCACCAAGCTAACACATGGCTTTTTACCTTCAGGGGAATGAACTGGCTTTCAGGTACCTGAATTCTGGTATTTTTGGCTAGAAAGTGGCGGCACAAAGCGCCAGCAGCAGCAGTGCGCAATGCTTTGCGGCATGCCAGCTATTCCAAACGCACCAGCCATCGCTGATCGTGCTGTTAGCAGCATTCACTTGGACAGAAAAGCAGCCTAGAACTGACTTGCATCACCCTGCATCCCAAAAGCAGCCTCACATTCCCTGTGGCTGCTTCCTCCTTCTCCTAGCTGGCTGGAAATGTTGACAGGACACGGTCATTTCGGTAAACAAACTGCTGAAGTGGGTGATGCAAGTGCTAAACACCCAGACACCTTCCACGTGGAAGCAGATGGCTGGCTCTCAGGCAGATTGATACGATCCCCTTGGATCTGAGCTGAGATAATTCCATGGCAACACCACCCAACAACGCGTGGCACAGAGTGCCTGCGTAACCCACTGCCGCCCTTGGCAGGTCAGAAAAAACTGACAGTGGAGACCCACCGGGCAAAGAGGGGCACAGTACTTGCTGTCCTGCCTGAGACCTGGCAGCCCACACACCAGAGCTCTGAGTCTTACTTGTTTTGAGAAGGAGACATTTAAACTGGTTGACTTCAGTTAGGAAAGCAAAGAGCTGAAGCACATCACTGTTAAATACTTACAGGCAGGCAGCTGCTTTACCCCAGTTACTCTTCTTACTGCTGTTCCATGTGATGTCATCGGGCTTAGGATTAGTATTATGACATCTGAATTCTCAGCATTGACGTCAACCAGTGTTACAAGTGTAGGCAAGAAGAGCAAAAACAGACCCACAAAACAAAAGAAAACCCACACCAATCCAAATGAAACCAAACTCAAACACACACTTAAGCTTTTGAAGCAGAGAGAAAAGCAGAATACATACAGGGATAGATTTTGCTTTCTGCTCATATTTCAATTTCTTTTTTTTCCCCAGAGGGCCTCTGGTGTCAGGCATTCAAACAAAGATTATCTACAGCAAAAGCTTTTTTTTTTTTTTTTTAAGAAGAAAAACAGAACCATGAAAAAAATCAAAGTAATTCAGTTACGTTCCTACCTACATTAAAACACAAAGATGGATGCACATCCCCCCACTGACCGCTCACACATCAGGACAGGCTGCTAGGTCTGTCTTGGTTTCAGAACCACAGAAGATATTAAGTAATCTCGTACGGTTAAGTTTCCTCTATTTTGATAAACCATGCATGGGCATAGTCACAGAAGTGCTTAAAACAGCTCATCTTCTCTCAGTTTCAAGAGTTCAGATTCTCTTTTTAAATTTTCTTCCATGCTGCGTCTGGACATAAATGTCACTAAACGCAACTCTTACGTGATAATACAAATGGATAAGACCAAGAATATGTCTGTATTGGTAATTCAGATCCAGCTCTCCCATCCCTTCAACATTCAGGAGACTTTAAAGTCCATCAAAACATCCCAAAGAATTCACAGCCTATGAATAACCACAGCATTACATGTAGTGGCCACGAATGCCACGCACCTTGAGAGTTTTGCTCCTCAAAAAGATGCAAAAAACTTCTTAAGTTTTGATTATAATTACAATCAGGTGAAAACTCAGTTCTCAAATATATATATATATATACACACACACATATTTAGGACAGCTGAGTTCCCCCAGATACCCTACAGTACTACCTTCACTCACACAATGAGTGACCTTGGTCCCTTCAAAGCTGCAAGAGATCATACCAGAGCTAAGTCCACATTCACAAGTTAAGATAACCATGATTGTGTTATTCAGTGGCAAAAAAAAAAAAACAAACCACCAACGAACTACAGCAATCTCCTGTATTCCACCATCACCATTAGTACCATGACAAACATTAACACGTCCAGGACTTTACACAGCTGTCATTGCCTGATGAGAGATCTGGATCTGTGCCCAGCAAGGTGGCCAGGCAAGAAGAGCAGCAGGAGGAAACCAGCCAGCTCTCTCTGCAGAGCAGTGAACTGGTACAATTTATCCAGTCAGTGCCTGTTACGGCATCTGCCAAAATACAAGGCATTGGGGAGAAAGAGGAGAAACAGAAAGGACAGGGAGGACCTAACACTGAAGCAGAAATTCAGGATGACAGTGGCCTAGAAGCTCCATGGAGCAGAGGCTTTGGCAGATCCACCACATTCAATTCCATTCCAGCTAGGAGAGACATACAGCCATCCTCATGTAGAAGTTCAGCATCTAATTTATTACTGATCAGTGCTGACCAGGACCAAAGACGTTGATGCCAGCACTGTCCTCACGGGGTGTGCAGTACCACAAAGCAGTGTCTGCTGTATGCACTACAAACCCTGAGAGTGGCGGGCAGCTCAGGGCTCTGGCCGTGGAGCAGCTCCCCAGACTGTGCCAAGAGTGTTGGGAAGGAACAAATCAATCAATCCCAACCCACCCTATCAAATCCTACTTTACAAATCAGTCCTACTCTGTTCAGCCTGGCATCACACAAATACCACATTGAGCCAGCGTGGCATTTTCACCGGTGTGCCAGCACACTGCCAGATTGCTGCCCCTGACTTCAGCATGAGACTACACCCTAGGTTTAAACTGAAGAGCTAAAAACACTCCTCCAGCTGAGGCATCTATTTCATCCCGATGTAGACTGGAGCACAAACACTATTTTACCCCACCCCACCAAACAGACAGAAATCTCAGCTGAGGACTGGAACAATTACCACCGCAGCTGCTCCTGAAGGGCTCTGCGGGCACACACTGCAAGTGGAAGGAAGGACAGCTATCAGCTCTGCTTAGTGCAAAACCCAGTGATTAAACCAATGCCATTATCTAGAATATTGTATCCAGTTCTGGGCCCCTCAGTTCAAGAAGGACAGGGAACTGCTGGAGAGGGTCCAGAGCAGAGCCACCAAGATGATTAAGGGAGTGGAGCATCTCCCTGATGAGGAAACGCTGAGGGAGCTGGGTCTCTTCAGCTTAGAGAAGAGGAGGCTGAGGGGTGACCTCATTAATGTTTATAAATATGTAAAGGGTGGGTGTCAGGAGGATGGAGCCAGGCTCTTCACTGTGACATCCAGTGACAGGACAAGGGGCAATGGGTGCAAGCTGGAACATAGGAGGTTCCGCTTAAATATGCAGAGAAATTTCTTCACAGTGAGGGTGACAGAGCACTGGAACAGGCTGCCCAGAGAGGTTGTGGAGTCTCCTTCTCTGGAGACATTCAAAACCCGCCTGGACGTGTTCCTGTGCAATCTGCTCTAGGTGTTCCTGCTTCGGCAGGGGGACTGGACTAGATGATCTTTCGAGGTCCCTTCCAATCTAACATTCTGTGATTCTGTGATTAGCTGTGATGACCAGCACCTACTTCACTGTGGGTCACTCCAGCACGCAGTCAGCTAAGCCAACCCCGTACTCACTCTTCCTGACTGAAGAGCCGACTGTCAGAACTCAAGGACAGGATTCATTTGACCTAAGCCTAAAAATAACCAACAACAGACATCTAAGTCTGACCTTGTAATCCCCACCTTTCTTCACAGTCAATGGAGAAAAGCAAACATTTCCAAAAAACAATTTGTCTAAAATACTCTGCATGCCTACCTTTGGGTAGGAACTTAAGGAAGTCTCTCATGAACAGCTTCAGCTTTTGAACTGGATCAAAGTGACTCTGCCATAAATTTCCAGTCTCCTCCACAGTTTCTACAGCGCTACAAAAGAAATTCACACCTGCCAACTTACAGTCTGTGCAAAGTCCATAGCTCGGTGACAGCTAAAAACATCTCGCATAGAGCTGGAGTTTCATTAGTCAAAATTAACAGCAGTGCAATCACTAACAGTGTATTATTCACATCTACAGGTAAAGCAGTTGACTTGACTGCTTTCATTTCTTGATGATTCATAGGCCTTCCATCGTGTGGTGAGAAGTTTCAAACCCCAGTTCACCACAGACATGCTTAGTGAATGGGCTCAGCGTGCGAGCACAGGAACTCACCCATACCCAGCCCCCTCTCTGAAGCCAGGAGCCAGCGCAAGGGCTCCTCACTGCCAAGCCCGCACCACAATCACCGGAACAGTCTCAGTAACGTTTTGAATGGGTACGAACCATGCTGGCCAGCCCTGCTTCCTGCAGTAGGAGCGTGCATCCGGCCCGCAGTTGTTTGGCCTGTATCAGCGTCAGCTCAGCACAATGGAGTTCGACGCTATTAATAGGGAAATCTATTTTACTGTTCATAGCATCATTCTTCAGGCAGTAGGAAGACCAACACCTACTTCTGCAGATAGCATAATAAAGGTTCCACTGGATGCACATCTGTCGGTATGTGCACAAAAATGCAGATGGAAGTATGGAAGTAAGAATGCCAACGGAAGCTACATTAGATTTCTACAACCCGTTTCCTACGGGAATGCAAGACACTAAGAATTTAGAAGGCTTCTTAGAGAGACAGCTGAAGGATTTTTTTTTTCTTCCCCTGAATTGAGAAAACACAAATGAAAGGCTTGGTTGGTTTCTCTAAGGACTTCAGAAGACATACCAATTAACCCAGTGCTCTGGAATGTGGATTTCAGACACGTATTTCATAGAAACCTTTTCTACATTAACTTTCAGCGAAAACCAGGCATATACCTTTCAGTACTACACCTTATGTCTTCCTCAAAGAAACAGAAGCTTTTCAAAAGCCAATAAAACATTTAACAGCTACTGCATCAATTGTTCAGTGAGGGGAAAGGAAGGAGAAATTATTTCTGATTTTAAGAAGTGAAGTGGTGCTAAAATCCCAAAATGTAGATCTGTTTAGTTATGGAGACTGTCTCCTCAAACCATGGTACCACTTTTGCACCTCTGAGGCACACCAGATCAGACTGCAAACATTTTGCTCAAAGAACTTCCCAACAGCTGTTCAACACAAAACACAGGGAAATGGGAGAAGAGTGCAGCCTTCCTGCACCCAGGAGGCAGAGGCAACCTAGGGAGGGCATTAAACCCCTGAGCTGCTCCTTGCATCAAACAGGCTGTCCATGCGATGCTTCTGCTAGAAATATTTGGCTTCAGGGAGCTACAGACCACTGCTTACTGTTGGCACTGCCTTAAGAGTAGAAAAAAATAAAAATAGTAATTGCAGGATATGAAGCTTAGTTACACACGCCACTGTGCTCAACTAGGAATTGCAAGAGACTGCTGCATAGATGGGAGCTCAGGACCTACACAACTTCACCACATGAGAGATGTGACTGTGCTACACCTCGAGGACAGTGTGGGTCACCACGCAAACAGCCCGCTGTCAGAGCGACGGGTCCTGGAGACACAACAGCAACATACATCAACGAGCAATGGCAGGACACATTGGGAAGAGGGCACCTCTGCTCTCCAATACACACAAACATCTCTATTAACACTGAAACAGAAATCAAACAAATTGAATAAAGATCTTGCTTTGTGTCCTTCGGACAAGTAAATGATGAGCATGCTTTCCTTTTCCTAATTCAAGGAAAAGACTCCCAACAAAGTCGTGCAAAACAAGACAGCCCAACTCAAAACCAGACAGAAGACCTCACCCACACATCCCAGCACAGGAGAAGCGAGCGTCTCCCTGTGCTGGGAAAGGAGCCAAGACTGGCACACGAGATCTCATGGGAAGAGCCAGGGATTCAGCAGGCCCTGGGGACACGCTGACTGGCGCAAATCCAGGCTTTAAGGTAAGGCAGTGCAAGCAGACCGAACAGACGGCACAGGTTTCAGCAGCCATCGCAGACAGGCACAGAGACACGTGACACAGCCAGCTCCAGGACTGCAGCCAAACCTACTGAACCCACACTGGCTAGTAGAGAGAAGGCTGCAGACTGAGCGCTGCCCCTCCATCCCCTCGGCTTTTTAAAGGGCTGACTTCTCAACTATTTAAAACAACAAACACACTTCATTTTTCTAACTTTAAGTGCAAATAAATGCCTGGCCCTCTATCAATGCTCAATAACGTGTTGCTAAGATTTCACATCCTAAGCCTTATCAGAAAAAAACTGATTCATGTATAACTTACATGGATGGAATGAATGTTATGTGCTAAAATCATTTCTAGAGAAGTAGGAGATTTTATTCATGGAAACAAAACCTAAAATGAAGTGATCGCTTAAGCCTGCAAATTACAAACTGCTGAGCTGCTTAGACTTCCTTTTCTGCATGAAAACACATTCAAAAAAAAAAAAATCCAAAGCACATTAAAAAGTGGTTCTTACAAGGAAGTGCAACCCCACAGCTGTATTTGATTGTTTCAGCTGGAGGAGCTGAAGGAGTTGCAGAAGGGTGTAACTCATTAGGATTCAAGACATCACAGGAGAAGTTTCCTTCCTCTTTCCCCAGCTGACCTTTCTGTCCCAGACTGCGCCCAGCTTTTTTCCTTGCATGACCTGTCTGTCCTCAATTCTAATGCTCACCAGAGCTAATCCATCCTTCTTACAGCTGGCTGAAAGCAATAATCTTGTCTGCTACTATGAGTCTGCGATAACTGCAAACAACCTCTATACAAAGCGTCTGCAACAACTCAGCAGAGAGCAAATCCTTACAGAGGACTCAAAACATGCCTATTCTAAAAATTCCTAAACCACATTTCTTATTTAAAAGCTCTATGAAGCACAGAAACAGACAGCTCTTACACAGCCTCTCTTAGGGTAGGAATTACTACTAGCTTATTTCTTGGAAATATTTTCCTTTCTAGGAATTCAAAAAACAAAACATAACTTTAAAAAAGACGATGTGTTTTATACAGAGGAAGCTTTTTTGCTGTGTTAAAACATACTTGGTGATAAAAGCATTCCCAAAACAGAATAGGAACCAGACACCAGATCAAAAGCTGCTACCACACATACCAGCCCTTACCCAAGTCCCAGCCTCCATGCTCACACCTGCCCAGCAACTACCTGCCTCCCTCGGCCTAGGAGGCATGCACCCAGGATGCCCTCGCCTCGCGAGCTGGCCTGTGTGAGCAGTCACCCAACCCACAGCAAAATCGTGACCTGACACGTGTTCTTTTGCCAGCAACGTGCTACAAACACAGGACAGCCCTTTACACAACCACGCTTCACAGACGGCCTGAGCCATTAAACCAGTCAGTGCCAGTGAATACCTGTTCCTTGAAACTCCAGCATCTCACTCTGCTCTCAGCTGTACGGCACACGGGAGACCCTCCAGATGCACTATTCTGCCTTAAACACGAGCACCACACCACTGTGCTTATCACTGGTCACTGGGCTCTCTTCCCACTTTGGCCTAGCTTTTATTTTGATTCCTGCAGGCTCTTACAAGGTCTACACCTGTATTTAAGCATAGCACAGCGAGCTCAGAAGGGTTTTCAGGCAGTGCACTCCACACAGTGATATCTCTAGGGAGAAACAATAGATTTTTCCATCTGTCAATTTTCCTCTCACATGCCAGCGTTACCGCTGAGTAATCCTTGAGTATTTTAGTTATCTTGGAACTGGTAGTTGCTATTTTAAATAAACAAGAAAGTACTGCAACAGCTGAGAGAACTCATTTAATCATAAGGGATCACATGGAGAAAGAAACAGTATTGGCAATCAAATGCAGTTTAATGGGGAACCCACAGCAGCTCACAGGTGAAGTTTACTGCAGATGACATATCCAAATGGAATTATTTTACTTCCAGGCTTGGGCAGCGAGACAGACATCATGACCGCTTATTGCCAGATGTGCATCACAAACACAAGAATTCTTAAACTTGAACAGGAAGAATGAGGACAGAAGAACTGAGAAGTGGAAAAACAAGTCTCTCTCAAAACAATCCAAACTCAATGCGCAACTTCACTCATCCAGCCTGAACAGTCACCCCAGGCCTGCACACAGGTACACCCATCCGTAGGTGACCATTACAGCAGAGTTAATCCTAGCTAAAAATTTACCCGTACGTTAGGGTGAGATGCATTTAACGCAACTGCCCCACCCATCGCCGTTCTTCCTCAGATGAAAGATGTGACGGTCACGGACAGGAAAGAACTCGGCACTCTCCAGCCTGCATCATGAACTGCTATTGGCACGAAGGTCCCGGGGACTTTTGTCTTATTTTTTTCGCCCCCAGTGTTGCAGTGTTGATTCCAAAAAGGTGGAGTGAGGCCTACATGTAAAGTTGTGCAATGTTCTTCCACATGCAGATGTATTTCAGGTTAATGTAATCTCGCCTTAAATCTTTGGAATTTTGAATTTGTTTTAGCAGCACCAATCTGAAAAGACACCGCAAACCAATTCCTGCAGAAGCTGTGGTCATCCATAATTACTTCATGAGACACCAGCTGTAAAGCTTAAGTGAGAAAGAACTTAGTCTTGCAAAGGTGCTTAGCTGGCTGGCTGATGCACGCTGCCCTGCAGCCACCAAACACATCTCCTTTCCAGCAACAAGCTGCTTGTACACCATTTGTTCTATTACACTCGGAATAAAATGAAAGTATCCACCTACCTGGAATTCATATACACTAAATAACTTAACAGCTTGGCCTTCTCTTACTCAAAAAGAATAAGAAGGCAGTGCAAACGTACATACATTCATCTAAGACACTCGCATTGCCCTCATCATCACAACACCTGAGCATCTCAACATCCTTTCTTTGTGCACTATCTCACTGCCTGGGGGAGATGACATGGGCTGCCCTTGCACAATGTGGAATTACAGATACACCCCGAAATAAAAGCACACGCTCAAAAATCCACTTCATGGTCAATACAAATAAACTTGTGAGCAGTCTTCTCCAAAGACACCTCTACAGAGATGGCGGCTGTGCAGGTTGCGCTCTGGGTGCAAAAACACTGAAGCTGGCTCTGCTCAGCCACTTCAGGTCTAAGAGCAAACCACCAACAGCCTCGCTAAGGCAGGTTAATAGGGCCTGTCAGAAGGACTACACCACTGTATGAACCTTCCAGTCTCAAACTGGTATTTTTGCATTGCTCTGTCGTGCCTTTCCAGCTGGAGAACACTGCTCACCCAATAGTCTGGACTGGAAAAACCCTTGGAGAGTTTTGGTTTCCTTCTGTCCCATCTGCTTGAGAATCCTACCCATCAGTCAGGGTTCACGACAAGATGAAGCAAGTGCAGGTCTCACCTTGCCAGACTTCGGATACAGCTAGAGTTAAGCGTTGGGATTTCCTCCTAAATTTCAAAGCGTACAGAAAGCCTAATTTGGTTCAAGGTGCCAGAGAACTGGCAGCAGGTGGACACCTCCATCCGTGTCTCAGGTGAGCACCCCAGCTATAGGAACATCCTGTCAGTCCAAGATTTGGCTACTGTGTTCTAACATGCACCATGCACTCTAGCCCACAGCTGCTTTCAGTTGGTCTTTTGAGGTATTTTAATAATCTACTTTTGGTACAAAACAAGACTCAGTAGTGCTGACAGATCAAAGGAAC
Organism: Alectura lathami; assembly: GCA_013399715.1. Classification (NCBI taxonomy): domain Eukaryota; kingdom Metazoa; phylum Chordata; class Aves; order Galliformes; family Megapodiidae; genus Alectura; species Alectura lathami. The sequence goes on along the minus strand of VXAV01006091.1, from coordinate 55,783 downwards.
CTAAAAAAAAAGCATTTAAAATAAAACAAAATACTTCAGGAAGTCAGAGTTATACAATGCCCATCAGTTAAAAACAAAAAAGAAACTACCCACAGATATTAGAGAGGAAAAGCCAGAGGATGTTTCTAGCAATAAAACAAACCCTTGAACCTATATGAACTTGAGTCGATCTAAATGAATAATCCCATTAGATGGTCCTGGCATTGGCAGGATATAATTATCAGGATTGGAGTCAGTAGGTGCAGAACCCAGCAGAGGTCTGTCTCAGAGGTTCAGCTCTGTGTGAAGGAGCACAGGCAATGCAGAAGGTGAAACCATTTTATAAAGATGGGCGTGAGAGCCACGTGAAACAGCTTTTATAGAGGAACGGCCAAATACACTTAAGATCTTGGCTTGGCAAAAAGACAGTGGCGTGGGATGATACAGGGCTAGCAAGCCATGACTGCTTGTCAAAGGTGAATAGGGAACAATTTTTTATCAACTCTCGAAAGAGGAACTAGGGCAGGGAAGAAAAAAAGTAAAAAGCAAAAGGAAGTATTTTTCATGCAGCTGTGAAAGTTGTAACAACAGGATGCTACAGATGCAAAGTCTACACAAATTAAAAAAAAAAAAAAAAAAAAAAGCCCTGCAAGAACACTGCAGGCCACCAAGTACAAAGGTAAACACAAAGATAGCACTCTTTGTCCAGGAGGTCCTTAGAGCTGCGAACCAGGGGGATGGAAGCTAGCAGAATAAGGTGTGGAAACACTTGCTTGACATGTTCTTTTATTTTTCCCTAGATAAAATCATAGAATGGCTTGGGTTGGAAGGGACCTTGTGGGCCAGACCAAGTTGCTGATCATCTGGCACAGAGAGAGGCTGTAAGGTCTCTGAGCCATAAGGAGAGCAGCAGAGTAAAGTCACCAGAATTCAAGCAAGCCAAGGCACAAGTGAAGGCTATCCACTTGACAGGGACAGGAGAAAACAGCTGTAAACCAGAGAACCTAGTTCAGCACCTCTTCTTCCTCTTTCACATCCAGAGGCTGAGTTCTATGGCACACTCCCCAAGGAACAGAGCAGTTTCTACCCTAGCCTGACGCCCAGAAAACTTACTGTACATCAGAGGTGAACATTACTACTACTCAACTGAAGAAATCCTTGTCATTTTCTTGCATCAATCACCTCTCGACAGCTGCAGAAAACACCAGGTGTTTAGGATCACCTGTGCATTCATTACACCAGCCACCATACACTCCCATGAGCAGAACCGCACACATCAGAAGCAGCAGACTGGAGGGGTAAAGCATGTCACCATTTGTGCCTGCTTCACACATCAAAAGCACCATATAAATAGGCTGACAACCGAACTGGGAATTTCCTATATGCAATGCTTACTTGAAACCTAAACAACGTGGGGTCGCACTGAGGATAATGCTCTATTCTCCTTCTGTAATGCCCAATGTCAAATTATTAACTATTTACACGATACCCACAACTTAAATATATGTAGAAAACTGACATAGTAGACAAAAGAATATACGTTAAGAGGTACGTTCTGAACTCTTGTGTCTTACATTTTCAGGTTGCATTTCCCTGCCCTGAGTTCCTACACTGCCGTGAAAAAGTCATCTGATGTCCCCATGCTTCAAATTCTATACATAAAATGGAGGCAAGAGCACTTCATTGCCTCATCAGGATATTGCAAGAATAAACAGAAGATTGTGAAATATCTGCTTAGTCCTGGACTGGAGGTCATATAGAAACCTTTGATGGGTTAAGAGCAAGAAACATTTTAAACCAGTATTTAAAAAATACAGTATGACTCTTACAGAAGGAGCACTCCTAGCCTTAGTCACCAACTGAGCTCCAGTGAGGCTGCCAAGGAGAAGCTTAATTTGCCCATTTACTCTGTGAACTAGGGTGCTATGACAGGACTGACATGCTCACTTTTTTTTTTTTTTTAAACAAACAAAAAAACTAATATGCATATTTATGTACATTAAATGTCTGACAGGTCATTTTGGAATATCAAAGGAATCTTGTAGGCTCTTGTTATAGTGCCACAGAGATTATCAGCATACAGTAATATCACAAGATTTGTTCACAGCGGGTAACGCACACACCCTGCAGCGAACCAACAAAAGACCATTTAAACCCTAAATTCAGCCTTCATGGTGAGCCAGTGACAGCCTTCTGTCAGCACAGCACAGGGAGATCTTTCTGGACTAGACTATAAAAAGCACTTGTGCCTTAAGGGCATTTCCTTCAGAGTATTTTTGGTCTCCCACAAAAAGAAGTCAAGGGAATCTGTTAAAATCTGAATTTTAAATCCCGATTTAAGCACACAGCCGCCAGCAATCTCAGCCCAACTACACTTGTTGATTCAAACAAAATTACCTGATGGTAATGTCCCTGCATTTCCATGATTTTTAAAACCAGGAAGACATACAGAGCCCAATCGAAAGAAAATAATGCTGCATTTCGGTTCTGTACCAAACAGCTGTGAAGGTGTGCTAGGTTCAGAGGAGCAGGACGAGGCCAGCAGGGCTCTGCCGCCCCGCGCACACCGACCCAGGCCGCCGGAGCCTCCGCTCCTCGCTGGGGACCTGCGGGATCGCGGCGCAACGGAAAGTTGGACCCGAAACAAAGATCGCTCCCCCACGAGGGTTTAATTTTAGAAAGCTACTAACAAAAGGCACCGCTCTGAGCGCCGCGAACACGCCATCCCCCTTCCCGAACCGCCGCACTCCGCTTCCTTTCCGACGGACGATACCGCGGCACCGCCGCTTCCCCATTCGGCCACTGCAGCTGGACGAGGGGTGGCCCCGCAGGAACCTCCCAGCGCCCACGCGCGGCCGCGGGACGGGGGCAGAAGGCCGCCCAGGGCGGGCTG
>VXAV01006091.1:36205-51906 GCA_013399715.1 Alectura lathami | reverse complement strand
GGGCGGCCGCTGCCTGGGCCGCAGGCGCCTTCCCGCTGTCTGCCCGTGCGCGGGCCTGGCGGTGTGGCCTCGGGCTCGGGCTGGGGAGGCCTGGCCCTGCTAGGGACGCTCGCGTCTTGTGTGTGTTGGCGTGAGTTGTGTGCGTCGACGTTTATCTGCTGACTTGCAGTAATGTGCTCTGAGAAAGTGGTTTCTTGGGGATAATCCAGTCCTTCAGCCTGTCACATTGGCAGGCGGGTGTCCTTGCAGGCAGGGCATTCTTCAGTTACGAGAACCTGCGCTTGTCCAGAGTGTCCCGCAGCTCTTACCGTTTCTGTTGTTTTGTTTTGCTCTTCATGCAGAAGTCGCAGTTTCCCTGCATTACCCTGCATATGCAGTTGGTGCTGGGGTGTGCTCATCATGCTGGATTTTGTGGTCCTGCACAGGGGACTTCACAGCTCTGTCTGAACAGTTGTGCTGTCTAGATACATAGGACAGGCAATGGTGGGTTGGTTTGGTTGGCTCACTTTCGCCAGTTCAAAGCCTTAGTCTTGCAGGCGCCTCTGGCTAACTTAACTAATGCTGTTCATCAGGGTCATGGGGCAATTCAAGTTGGAAGGGACTTCAGGAGGCTTCTGCTCCAACCTTCTGCTCAGAACAGGTGAGCAGTGAGTCTGACTAGAGTGCTCAGGGCTGTGTGCGACCAGGCCTTGAAAACCTCCAGGGGTGGAGGCTGCACGGCCTCTCTGGGAACCTCTTCTGCCTTTCTGGGCTTATAGTGAAATGTTTTTCCTGATGTTCAGTAGGAACCTCTCTTTCTTTCAAATTCTGCCGATTGTCCCTTGTCCTCCTATCACAGTGTTTTGAACGACTTGGCTCCAACTTCCAAGAGCTAGCCAACTCTGAAAGTTCTACTTCTGCCAGTTCAGCGCCTTGTTTGAAAATCCTTCAGTGGTTTGGCATACAGAACTCTGAAGGTGTAAATGCAATTTTGCTTTGCTCTTCTTGCCTTACAGTATACTTTGGCACTCCTCCCTTGAGGATTTGCTGTTTCAAAACTTCTTCTTCTAAAAACTCTGCCAGGTCCTAAGAAGCTTCTTGCATATTTAGAAAAAAAAAAAAAAATTTGGGAGAGCAGGCTAGTTGGCAGTGCACTCACCTTCAGTCATTGTGTTTTACTGTGTTATCATCACGTGTGAGAGATGACTGAGCTCACCGGCATTTTTCCCTCAAATAATTAATTTTGAGATGTGAGTAAAACTGAAGTTGCAAGAGCTGTTTTGCTGAGAGCTGCTGAAAGAGCACCTCCTTGTGATGTAGCGAAGATAAACGTGAAGCTCCTCATTAAATGGGGATATAAAGATTATTTTTTATTAAGCAGGCCGCTGTTAAAATAGCTTTGCTTATGACTGAACCAGCCACCGGAATTCTGTCAATTGGCAATAAATTAAATTCCCTGGATTGAGGCTCGATGTTCTTTTATTTCCGTTTGCTTTAATGTCTGATACCTACGGAAGAGGCGTTGAAGGCCTCTCCAGTAATGCCAGTGGGCTTTAACTTGGGTTCTTGCATTTGTGGCCCAGCTGAAAAGATTTCTGTAGCAAATTGGAAAATACCAAGGTACGCTTGTTCTTTTTCCTTGCACAGGTTTTTCAGGCTTCAGTCTGCTTACCTGTTTGTGTGCTTCTTTGTTTGTTTGTTGTTGTTCTTGAAGTGTGGGAGATCAAGCTACCTCTGTCCTTGTCCTCATTTCCTACCTTCATTCTGCATTACTGTAGGCAAATTTCTTCCACTTTAGTGGGCTTGCGAGGTGGAAAGTTGCAAATCTTGATTTTAAGCAGTAAAGGAGATCAGAGTAAATTATAAAGCATGTTTCATTCAGACCGTCTTTGGAGTCTTTGGAACGTGATAATTTCCTTCTGTGAGAACCCAACTAGCTCATTTGGACATGAGCCTCCAGAAGTACAGAACATGTTAAAATACTCAACATCACTTTGCTTGTTCAGGGTTGTTCTGATGCAGTTTACGAAGAGATGCATATGTCCTCATCTGTGTGCGTGCCGATCAGTTACTTCACAGAAATGAATTTTTTTACTGAGTGCATGCTCTCAGACTGCTCTTTTATGTGGCGACTTCTTGGCTTGTAGCTTCTAGAACAGAACATTGTTCAGTCCTGTGCCTCTCTGCTAGGTGTGATTGATTTACCGATGGTTAACCACAAAGATTTTTGTACTAATTGGGAATGGAACTGTTCTTTTTCCCCGTAATTCTTGATTTCTTTCTCTCATCCCCTTTTCTCTCTGTCTCTTCTTATTTAAAGGGAACACTGAAGAGGCTGGAAGGCTGCTGGGTAGCAAGAATGTCCGAGTCAATTGCTTGGATGAGGTACGACATAACTGTGCAAGCGTTACGCTGGCTTTAGCAGCAAAGTCTGGGTCCGAAGGCCCTCTTGGTGCTGATTAACATTGCTGTGCAGACCCCGAAGTCAGAATTCTTCTAAAGTTTCCAGCCTGTAGCTGAATAATGGACCTCTGAACAGCTCTAAGTTTTTCTTAAAAGCAAGTTTGATGTTACTTTTTGCATTACACAGTTTGTACTTGCTCTCAGATTCCTGTGTGAACTTTGATGTCTGTGGCAAGTTGAGCACTGCAGCAAGACAAGTGGGGCTGCTCCCTGGCTTTGTGCTACCTCCACCAAGCTGTGGTTCACCTATTTATATAGCAGCAGGCAGTGTGAATAAAGAATACCTGTCCTCATTTTCTACCCATCTCACACTTGCACCTCACCACCCAAAGGCTCATCTTTGCAGAACCAGAAAGAGAGTGAGCAGCTAGGTCAGAAGCACTGTCTTTTGCAGAGGCACATGTGATAGCCGTGTGGAAGATAGAATTCTTAAATGTAACGTGAACATGGCGAAAGGACTCTCATGTGAGGTTCATGTCTATTTCCTCTTGCTCTTTACAATGTTGCTCTAAAGCATACAGCATTACTGTAAAACATAACCCAGAAGCAGAACTCTAATTGCCCAGCATGCATGTTAGATCAGTGTGTAATGTGTTAATTTAGATATCCAATGGCCTGTGTCTGTTCCTGATTAGGTACTTCAGAATCAGTTTGTGTTTTTCCCAACTCTATCACTTCATAGAATCACTAGGAAATTCAGGCTGGAAAGGACCCCAGAGCTGAAGCTCCCTGTCTCTTGCCTCCCCACCACTCTACCTGAAGAGTCAGGCTGCTTTTAGGGCTCTCCAAAGCCATCTGCTCTTCAGCTGGCCAGACCCAGTTCCCTCAGCCTCTGTTCCCTGCGCAAATGCTCCAGCCCCCAGCCTGCGGCGTGTTGGCGGTACTCTGCTGAACCTGCCGCAGTCTGGTGTTGTGGAGGTCCTGAACCTGCACAGGGTATTCAAGATGTGCTCTTGTGAGTGCTGAGTACTGGGAAATTGTCACTTCATTACAGTGATCGCCAGTGTCGTGTATTGATTGTGTTCCTGAGATACTGGGAGCATTTTGTGTGCTGCCATCAGATCTATTTTCTGGTTGTTTTTAAATATAGCTTACAAATGAAGTTTTAAATATTTATATATGAATTTCAAGAGCTTCAGACAAATTAATCACACTGAGCTTTACAGTAAACTCCAGGAACCCAACATACAGTGTGTTTGTGTTTTAATTTATGAACTTAAGGAGCATTTATTTTTGTGTAATTGCAGGTCTAGTGCTGAATGACTGCACCCGTGATGCTTTGTTAGGGCGATGTGTAGGATTACTGCTGAGAGGATATGGTTTATTAATAGACACCACAGCTGAGTTATGCCTCAGGATGCTGTTAAAGAAGCAGCAGTTTGTGCCTTGGGTGTATTTACACCGCTCATGCAGTGGATTTCTTGCAGTCTCCTCCCCCTGCCCCACCAAACAGTGGTGTATAATGTTGCATGGTGAACAGAAAAGGGGTTCCGATTTACTTAGGATTTTTAATCCAGGATTCATCCCATGAAGACTTTAAGAATTGTTCTGTGACAGGTTATTTTGCCCCTAATGGTTACTCTAGTATTTGTACATGAATAGTGTGTGGAAACACTAACGAGACATGATCTTTGTGTGTTATCCAAGGTTGCTACAACTGGAGACTGCTTTGAATGCATCAGGTCTTATTTTCTTCCTCTATTGCCTTAGCTGTTTATCCTGGAATTGACATCATTATATTACTATTACTTTTTAATTAAATTTTACTGATTTAAAAAATGAGGAAAATCAAATGCATAGCTACTGAAAGGGGAGCATAATTCAGTTGGGAGCTAAGAATTCATTTCCTTCCCTCAAGTCGTTTTTTAGCCTGAGAGAGTCCACAGAATGAGCATAGTTTTATTGCAGGTCTCTGTTCTGTTTGTCGTACAGCAAGCATGAAAACACGATTTGATCATTTCATGTGCTAGAGAATCACATCCAAAAGCAGGTGTTACTGTACTTCCTGATTTAAAAAATAAAATCCATGTATGAGAATGTCCCATTCAATTCTGATTTGAGTATTTCTAGCCTTATATTCTAACTGCCTAGTTCAACTGCCTTCTAGATCAAAACCACTGACAATCAGCAGCCTTTTCCCTACGTATCTTTAGGCAAGGACCAAGTCAGGTCTGAGTCCCTTCCAAGTATACTCACTTTTTAAATATCATACCTACAGTTATGTTTTCTCCAGAAATTGAACTGCATTCATGGCTCTTCTCCAAATCCTTTCCAGTTGTTCCAGCTTCTTCCTTACAGAATGTAGGCATAAGCTGGATACAGTATTGCAGCGCTGTTGTTGTTACAGAGTGTTGTTGTTACAGGTATCTGAAAATCAGATAATTTAAAAAAAAAATTAGGGTCTAAGCCTAATGGATTCTCCTACTCATGTGTCCGGGACTCACTCACCCAGTATGTCCTCTTACCTGCAGTGCTGTGCTCTGGGAGCAGTGGGTCACTTAAAGCCAGACACCTTTATTCAGATTGGTTTTGCAGGTGCTCATGCCCCAGAATGGTGAAAATAGGCAGCAGATAAAATCCTGGTTTTTTTTTTTTTTTTTTTTTTTTTTTCCCCTGTGGTGTCCTTTCTGACCAAATAATTTCTTGTGTTTTTTTTTTTTTTATTTTTATTTTTTAAACTTGTGGATGTAAGTAGTTGAAGCAAGGAAAAGTATTTAGTCTTACTCAACGTCCTTATGAAAACAAAGCATATAGGTGGTCTTCTGCAAAACTTAAGTCTTTAGCAGTTTGGCTCTATCAGCTTTAAAATCTAAGGGGCATTTAAGCTCAGGTGTCCCAGAAATCTTGGGACAAATATAAGGGCAATGGAAACATACGCCAAAACAAAAAAACCACCCACAATTATATTTAACTGAAATACACACTGCGTATTCATCATTCATCTTTTCATTCTATTTTTAGATGGATAGATTGCTAATTTAGAAGTGTAGTATGGAAGAGACTGTTGAAGAATCTTCTTCCCCCTAGGAGTACTGAGCTTGTAAATAGTGCGGTGATCTCATGTTGACGATTTGCTGACTTCTTCTCCATCCGTTTGCAGAGCGTGGCCAAGATCTTTCAAATCACCATGGAAGTGTGGTCCAGAGGAAGCACAAGGGCTTTTCAAGTAATGGAAGTTACCTCTAGTCACATTAAGGCTGTGGAGGAGAACTGTAATGCTACAGTCCCATATTTTCTTGATAATTGATTTCAGCAGATCAGGCAGAGAGGTTTGACCTGGAAAGGTTTCACAGCCTTCCTATATGTAAAAGAATGTCCAGGTTGTTCATAATGTTAGCGTATAGGGTATGCCAGTGGTGTTGGCAGCATTACTGTTTTTTCTGGTTTGGTAATTCAGCTCTTCATTCTGTAAGATCAAATGTGTCTTCTAGAAACAGTCCACATCCTTGTGCTAATTGCAGAACTGAATAATGTACTGAAATTACAACAGCAGCCTGCCTGTTAGTGTACGAGATGTGAAACTCTCATGCCGAGACTTGGTCTATCATGCTGCTCCAGTACGAGCTTCCACATTAGCAGAAAAATGATCAAATCCTTGGCTTTTATTCAGGAGAAAGAGTTCTGTCCTTTGATGTTTGTACATAGTGTTTCAAAATCCACAAACCGAAGAAAATTCAACGTGTATTAAGCATTCCCTCATTTCAGTTCAGGACATTGGCTGGTGTAGAGTTTAATTTTTCATTACTAGAGTTAAACAAATAGTCAGTAAAATTTAATGTGTTATGTATGTGAAGCCAACAGCTCAGCAGGATGACTGAGGAGGAGGGGAACTGTGAGAGATATCTCTGCACTCGCTGAACAGTTTTTCATATTAGAATTCATACTGAACTGCAGATAAATTTATTCATTCATATATCTGTTGACTACTTTCCAAATCCAGCTTGCAGCAAGTTTAAGTAGGTACGGGCAATCTTTTTCAAAAGTTTTAAGGCTGGGAGTTCTGAAGGCTTTCATCCAATGAAAATTTCAGTCATGTACCTGCTGAAACCAGGACACTAGGCTAGCAGCTTTAGTACCATTCCTGTGAAGTCAGAGGCACTTTACATTTGGTTCCAAATACCTAGCTGATTGGTCTAATTTCAGTAGTGCTCTTCTTTTTTTATTTTTGGAGTTGATTTTGAAGGCATTCTTCAAGTAGTATTTCTGTGTTCCTTATGATATCCACTCTTTTTGCACCATTTGTCTCCTTTCTAGTAACTTCCTAAATACATGGACTCCAGTCTGTGTGCTTAATTCATGTTTTTTTGAATTAAGAGAATGGGTACAGTTGTCTGAATCTATAAAATAAGGCACTTTCTCATGTTAATTTTGGGACCACTTTCTCATTGCAAAGTGAGCTCTGAATGGGAGAGGTGGATACTTTAGCAGTGTCAGTGTGCAAGTGTCCACAGCAGTTTTTCAGCTAAGGTCTGTAGTCCTTTTTTTCTTCCCTTGTCGTATTTACACAGATCACCTCTGAGCTGACCTGTAGCTAGGCAGCGAGTATCTCCCCGTTCAGTGCCTGAAAACCTGCTGTGGGAACTGCTCTGGTGGGGTCCAGCCACAGCGTGGCTGTGACGCAAGGAGAGAGAAGTAAGCATCAGAGGTGTAAGGCACTGTGAGTGGCGGTTCTGCTTTGAGTCCTTTTTCCTTCCAAGTAACACAGCTCTGCGTGGCTGCTTCAGTTTGGGACAGTCATCAGTGTGCTACCCACAGAGCAGTAACATGGGAAACAAACGCTCCGTGTGAGTGTTTTCCTGGCCACGTAGTCAGCTTTTCTGCCTAATATGTGTGGGTCACTGGGATATGAGGTGGTCTGTGTATTACTTTTTCATCTGGTTTATCCCAACTCTTGCTCCCTGGCCTTCCCTCACTCCCCCAATTCCTTCAGTCAACAAAGGCTGAGAAACTGTTGTTGAAAACCTCCATAGTTCCTAGAAGGCAGTTCATTGTCTGTGTAAATTTACTGCCATTCATTCTGTGGAAGCACACCTTGATGTAGTCACTCCCAGGTGCTGAAGAGAAATAAATACTGATCTGCTTTCTTCTTCTGGCAGTGGAGTCCATGTCCTCCCAGGTTCTGCCATTCCTCTGCCCCTCCTGCCTCTCCAGATGCTCTTTTCTTCCCTTGTGAGATGACTCAGCCAGCTGAACCCACAGTATTTTTTTTATTTCCTTCAATTCTGTCACCGTGGCAGCAGTGGGTCAACTGAGCTCTTGAAATCCCATCTTTCAGTCTGCTTCTGGTGTATTTTAAACATCAGGAACTGAGAATGATGGTGTGTAACGGAGCTGGGCTGGCTGTGGCACTGCCCCTTTATGCCTGGGAGTCCTTGGTGGTGGATTAGCTGGAGAGCCTGGTCAAAGGAAATGCCAGGCAATTTCTGCAAACTCTATTCTCACTCTAGAGTCAGGCATAGCAGAAGACAGATGTTGATGTTGCTCCCTGTAATGCATGTGGCATCCCTATGAAGCAAACAAGAAACTGGGGAAGAATCATTTTTACCTGAGGCAATGAGTTTAAAAGAACGGATTTTTGGACAGGATGTTTCATAGTAGCTGCTAGAAAACTGCTTCTTCATCCTCTATTCCATTATAGAAGAATAAAGAAATTTTTCACCTGTATGCTTAGGGAACCATCTGCCAGCTTAGCCTTTTAAATGTGCTGGATTGGCAAACCGAGTGTCATCTGTCAGAAACCAGGCTGTTTCTGGATCTGTTTTGGATGTTCAGCCTGTGAAGAGTATTTGCAGTCGCTTCAGCTTCCACATAGGAACAAAATACAAGATACCAAGCTTTTCCAGACAAGCTTGTGTCTAGGCTGTCCCTTTTCGGTTCGCTGTGGGTGTGAAAGGCTGGTATTAGTGTGGCTTTAAATCCAGTTCCATAACATCTCTCCACGTTTTTGTTTGGTGCGTTTCTTGATCCATACTACAGCTTGACGCTTTCAAAATTTAATCAAATGCTTTTTAAAAAAGTTTTCCAGGAGGAGGAGAGGACAAAAGAGAATGCTTTTCCATTGTCCTATAATCTACAGACAGATTTTTTAATTGAAACAACTATCATTCTCTCTAGAGCCAAACTTAAGGTCATTCTTTTCTTAAAGTTCCTTCTCCAGCCTAAAGCCTTACTGGATTCATACCATGCTGCAGTGATACTTCTCTGTGCTGATGAAGGAGATTGAACAGCATGCCTCCAGTCTGGGGCTGCCCTCTAAAAATTGTTTTGTGTGATGCATTCTGTGTAGTAGGATAGAATGCCTTTCTTTCCACTAAAGGACCACAAATGAAACCTGGCAAATTTGTTTCATTTTTCACAAATGTCTCTTTTTTTGTGTCTTTAATATCAGTTTATATTGCAGTGTATGAAAATATTTCAGGTTACTAAAATATAGTGCATCCAGAAATTTGTTTTTAATTTTATTATTTAGGGCAGGGAGTAAGGAGATTATACTTAAAACTATTATTATAACTTTAACCTACCCAATATCTCTCTTACCTAAATTCTCTCAAAAAAAAACAGACTAAATCACACTCCCATGAGTTCAGTGCTGGAGAATGTTGTTAGGCAGTTACTGTGTCTTGGCTGATAACCCGAATCCTGACTTGATGTTAAGTGAAAAAGCACAGCATACTGGAAGAAGAGTATGGACTTCTCAGAACTGCATGTCATGCTGTCTTCTCAAAAGGAGCTGTGCTTCTCCCTGCCCTTTGAGAGGGAGAAAGCCTGTGTTATCCATTCATCGCGGGTCTGAATGCTTCCCCTAGGGCTTGCCAAAGTTTGCATTTGCAGTTACACTAGTGCAGCTCGGGTAGCTTGGTGCCTCCCTTGCTGAAGCTAGCCCTTCTTGCACTGGTGTGGCTTGTCAAAGGGTGGGGATTGAGACATGTGGTTGCTAAGGTCCAGTTAGAGCTGCACAGCTTTACAGGGGCACTTAGGGCTCTGGCTGGTGTGAGATCACAAACACGGTGCCAAAAGGACAAACGGGAGGGAGGAGGACAGTACAGTTACCCCCAGTGAGTAATTCCTGGAATATGGTTTTCATTTTTTCCAAGACGGGTCTGTTTTCAAATATATAGCACAGCATAATCAGAAAAAGTGGCACCCTGGAAAAAGGAAAATTGCATGTTAGTAACCACATTTTTTCACTGAGATTTTTGAGCTTTTTTATTTTATTGGCAAATATTACATGAGCCTTTGGCAGATGCATTAAATATGTGTGAACAAGTGAAAACTATCAGTGGCATGAAGATCAGGAGATATAACTTTCTGTATGCTTCTTCCGTCCTCTTAGCATGGCATGACCCCTCTAATGCATGCAGCGTACAAAGGGAAGGTAGATATGTGCAGGTTGCTCTTGCGACACGGAGCTGATGTGAACTGCAATGAACATGAACATGGATATACTGCCTTGATGTTTGCTGGGCTTTCAGGTAACTCCTTACTGAATTTCTCTCTGAGTTTTATGACATCAATATGTACAGGTTGACATAAATCAATGAGTTAAAGGGAAGCATTGACACCTTTGTATGATTCAGGCTTACTGTTGCCTCCATGGCTCATGTTAATATGCTGAGAATCATCAGGACAGTGGGATACGGGAGCTGCTGTTCAGGCTTGGGATTTATTTATTTTTTTTTCCACACAAGTTTTCTTTGTTCAGATTTTTGCTGCCTGTAGAGTATCTGTACTTGGGTTTGTTTGGTCACATGTCAAAATTCAGTCCCACAAAGAAATTCAGTATAACACTAAGAAACAAATAATAATTTTGAGAACATCAATTTAACATCAATTTTCTGGTGCGGTGGGATGCATTGTTTAGTTGTGCTGTGTTACACTGGAAAGGATGCTGCCCCATGCTGCCTTTTTTTACCACTTCATATGAATAGATTTAATAGTAACACAAGAGGCTTGTCAAATCAATCCAACAGCTTTCAAATCTTGCCTTTCTCCTGCATTATTTTTGCAACTATGTTTTGGGCCTTTGCAAATTTAATTAGTAAGTTTTTTAAACATGTTTTCTTACATTATTTTTACTTCTCATACATTTGTTTTTCTTTTGATATGGGAGTGCTTATTGCTGTATGTGTATCGTCACCTGGCTCAGGCAGACTTTTGCAACCTTCCTCTTGCTGTTCTTTTATTCTCGATGAAAGGAACAGTCATTTTCTCAGGTGAGGAAAAAACATTACATAAAAACAGTGTTCCTTCCAGGGATAGGATTGGATTTGGATATGCTAGATTATTATTATGTATCTTCTTTATTTGGCCACTTACTTCCCTAGAACCTCCTCTTTGGGATGATACCATATTTGTTATCAGGTAGAGTTTAAACTCTGCTTACTTTCATCTTAAGTGCAAAAAAAAAAAAAAAGGCTTGTGTGGACATGAACCTTAACTGGCTCATGAGACTGCTTTTCTGCTAAAACTTCGGTAAAAAGATTTGAGACATTTCAGCATTTTGTGGCACTGGGCAATATCCAAGCTGCAGCAAATGGATAGGAACAAACTGTCAGAGGCTGTTAAATGCTGGCAGCTTCATGGAAATTGCTGGATTTGTACCATTTTCTGCCAGCTGCGATATTAACCTGCCAGCCCGGGTTTTAATGCTTCTGAATGTTGACTTCAAGATCAGTAATCTGTGAATGCAAAAGGTACTGCTGACACGATGCCTTTGTTTTTAAATCAGAAATATTAATTTATCCACCACCCCCTTCTTTTTTTTTTTTTTTTTTTTTTTGTATTCACTTATTTTTCAGTTAGCATGTGCACAATAAATGTTCAAGTAAAAATACCCTGGAAAGCAGAACCAGCACAAGCAGTGGCAAGTGTCCTTAGCAGTCTCTAAGAGCGCTAATTATGTCATATAATCTTCCCATCAAATTCTAGCTTCATTTTATTTGGTATTTAGCCCAGTCTGAACACCCAGTTCCTGCTGCGGAGAAAGGAACAATCTGTTCTCTTCTCTGTGCTCCTGCTACATAACAGTACTGAGTTTGTTTTTTATTCTTAGAATAGCAAACGTCGTAGCTGAACTGTCAGATGTGATTAGTAGAATTTGCTTCTGTACTGCTATCCAGGGGGACCAAGTGCAAGTACAGTTATACGCATATGACTCCTGTGAGCTCCGCAGGGAGCTGAATGTGCGTGGCAGAGAGCAGAGATTTACCCTGCGTGAATTTAGTTTTTACTTCGGTGTAACCCTCTGGGACCCTGAAGAAGGAGGCAGCACTGTGTGTTTCTCTTAGTTCATTCTTAAATTGATGTTCTTAAAATTATTATTTGTTTCTTAGCGTTATACGTATTAGGTCTTAATAAAAAGCTTACTTCTTGTTCTTCTACGACATGACGAAAGACAAGTTCTGGTTTGTTCTCTCTAATTCCCCATATCTTCCCCCAAATTCAGGAAACAAGGAAATCACCTGGATGATGTTAGAGGCTGGAGCAGAGACTGATGTTGTCAACTCTGTGGGAAGGACAGCAGCTCAGATGGCTGCTTTTGTGGGTAAGCTTAAAGTGGAGTGTCTTCTCCTTGAAGTAAAATGTCAGATTTTGGTGATTTTGTTGGAGAAATATTGCTTAATGATCTGTTCCTAACTAACACAGTTGTTCATCTCTTTTCCATATCTGATCCTGTTATCAGAGTCAATTTATGTTTCATTTCTATGCTTGTTTAATACATGCCCAAGTGATGATATCTATAAGAATAGATGCTGCTGTTCTCCAAGCGTGCAAGGTTACGCACTGTCATCACTTCTCAAATAGTAGGAGGAAACTGGTAACATCTGTGGTTTCTGAAGTGCAGCACAAAGTGCATCAGTGGAGCTTCCTCTGTAGGAAGGGAAGAACGCAGCACTAAGAAGCAGGAGCTCTCACCTGGGCTCTGCCCCTGGCGTGCTGTGCTGTAGTGGCTGGGCAGCTCCTGCACCGCTCTCTCTGCATGGGTGAGAGAGAAATCTCCAAACTGTTCTCAGATAGGTCAGCACTTACTGAGCCAAACTTGAATAGGGAAAGATTTGTCATTGCAGTGTGCTTGGTGAGCCTGGGCAAAACATGCAGCCAGGCTTTTTTCTGTTCTAATATATTTTTTTTTTTCTTTTTCCAAACTCTTTTTACTACTTTGCCCACCTTGACACAGTCAAGGCTGGGAGATTCCTGGATTAATGTTCCCAAATACAACCAAATATAGCACTTCTTCTGTATTTCCAGCAAATTTCTGAGATAAAATACTACCAGAAAAAAGCAGTGTCTTTTTTGTAAGTCAGCTATTGCTGTCTAGATGACCTCCCCAACAACTGAAAATGAGGATCTATTTTCATTTCAACCCAGCCTTCTCATATTCATTGTCTGAGAACTCTTGAAAATCCATTAGATGTTCTGCATTCAGAAGCTTACCTTGCCATTGAGATTTTCTTCCTTGAACAGCTAGTGCAGCTTCAATTTTTATCATACCTGCTTCTGTTCTTTCAAAGAGGAAAAGATTGCTATTGCTCAAGCAGCAAATCCATAACTACCCAGTTAACATCCTGAAGAAGTCCACCCCTATTAATTATACTCCAAATCCAGAGAGTGGTTTTCAATGTCATATTGAATTGCATTATCAGTGAGTGGGTAATGTTGTCTCCAACATAATTTTGGAGAATTTTTGTTTAAAATCTCATCACCAGGGTAAATATTTTCAGATGTGCCGAGATATGTTGCTCCATAGAAGTCTGAACATTGGAATCCATTCTTTCTTATTCTGTCTCCAGTCAGCGTGAATTCGCCTGTCTTTGTGTGGGAAATACTTCTTCCCCTGTCATTTGTCTTCCGCTGTGCTCTATTAGCTTAGAACAGTCTCTTCTGAAGCGGTGGAGGATTTTCGATGCTGGAATTTGGTTGGCTGTGTCTTCTGCTGCTGATAAATGGAGTTAGTGCCAAGATAAATCTGTCAATTTAAAGAATGTGGCCCTGAACTAGAGAAGCTAAATGTTATTTTCCCTTCAGCCTGGTGATCCATCATTTTGTCAGAACAGGAAAACAAGAAGAGGACACAACTTTTCTCATCCTGTTACTTTCATTGCAGTCCTTTTTTTTTTTTTTCCTGGTATATTTTAAGCATGTTCTGTTCTTTAGATTGATATGCCACTATCTGTCTGAAACTTCCAAGAAGTCCCATTGCAAATTTTTGAGAGTGCAAAGCCAAGAGAACTCTTGAGAAATTCTAACACCAATGTGGTGCTAATGGTATAGTTGTACCTCAGAGTACTGGCTTCTCTTACGGCTTGATTCTGAATATAGAAAATAACTGTGGGGAGAAACACCTATTTTAGTTTTGGCTTAACAGGAAGAACGAGTGCATGAAGGAGATGGAATTCTCAAAATGACATTTCATTAAGTCATTTACTTCTGGAAGTCGGTAAGTCATGCTTTAAAGAAGAGAACCAAGAGTTGCCTGTTACAGTGCAAATCATAGCATGCCCAGCTCCTTTATGCTCACCTGTGTTGCTCATGTTTGGTTTGGTTTCAGGTCTTTTTTTNNNTTTTTTCCATTTACATGGTGATGTTTTTTTTTCCTTGTGTGCTTTTAGGTCAGCATGACTGTGTGACCATCATCAACAACTTCTTTCCACGTGAGAGGCTGGACTACTACACTAAACCACAGGGCTTAGATAAAGAACCAAAACTGCCAGTAAAGTTAGCTGGGCCTCTCCATAAAATTATTACGACTACTAACATGCATCCTGTTAAGGTAGAGTAATATGTAAATGGTATGTGTTTGTTGGCATAGAGACTGTGTTTCTTAATATGAAAAGGTGTTCAGCTCTTCACTGAGTCCGGCTGATATCAAAGACATTATCCACTAACTCAGATGCTTCAGAGAATGAGAATCAGGACAAATATCTAGACACAGTTCAAAAATGAAGCTAGTTCAGTGTTCGCATAAGTCAGTATCTTGAACTAATACCTTTAAGTGGAGAAATTCATACTTTTAACATAGAAAAACATTGTTTTTTTTCATGAATTTACTGTTTTTCCTAGTGTTACTTGCAGTAGAAGCATAAAACAGTTCCCTATCTTAACAAATTGTCCTTGTTCTCTCCATGCCTGTCCCAACATGCATCTTCCTACCTTAATCGCTGGTTCACCATAGTAACATCAGCTGCTGTTTCTGAAAGTATGTGCAAGAGATATTTATTTTTACTTCCCAGTATCTTTGCTGGAAAACATTATGGTTTGTTCCTCCTGTGTAGTTCAGAGAAATTTCAAAGACAAGTTCCTCATGCTTGCCATTCAAAGTCAGGCATTCATCGACAGTTGCCAACCAAGTATCTGCACGACATACAAACTGGCAGCTAATTTAGTGAGTAGAGTGCATAGTTTCCTTTGGAAGTTGTTAGGTCAGTGCTTTATTGGCCTACCTACAGCATTTCAGGTTTATGTGAGGTTGATGTGTGCTGTGAAGCAGCTTAAATAATGCAGATCCAGTTTAAGTGTTTAAAAGGAAATGGATTTTAGGACAGTGTATAGTAGTTTCTGTAAGCGTTTCTTTTTAAAAGGGTTTTAATTCTTCTGGTAGCTCTATTTCGTATAATTTTTTCATACCAGTTTTAATTTTGAATGCTTCTCGTCTAGGAACTGAGAATTACAGTGTACTAACTAATAATAGTAAATAATTATAAAAATAGTAAATAATGACACTGACAAAAGAAGGGGAAGACAGCTTAAGACAGAAGTAGAGGAATATTAGAAACTCCACTGAAATCTAGCTGCAAAGACCTGTGTAACCTTTGATGGTAATGAATAGGTTTAAGAAATACTGGCTCTGAATTGGATTACATTTTCTTCAATGTTTCTCATAGATCGTGTTGCTGGTGAAAGAGAACCCTCTATTGGCCGAAGTGGAAGCACTGCAGAAGTGTTACAGGGTTCTGGATCTGATATGTGAGAAATGTATGAAGCAGAAAGACATGAACGAAGTGCTTGCTATGAAAATGCACTACATCAGTTGCATCTTCCAGAAGTGTGTTACATTCTTAAAGGAGCGAGAGGATAAGCTGGATGGATTTATCAAAAGGTATGTACTTCTGCAGAAAGGTCTGACGGTCTGTGCATGAACTGGCTTTACGGATACCAGAAAAAGACAACTGGAATAACAGTAGTAGTTGGAGTGTCTTGGGTAAAGGCTCTGCCAAGTAAATTTTGAAATAATCCCAACTGCAGTCACTTCAGGGTGGCAG
>VXAV01006091.1:14301-30716 GCA_013399715.1 Alectura lathami | reverse complement strand
TTTTTTTTTTTTTTTTTAAGACAGAACATCTGTACTCTGAGATTGATCAGCCTGCAGCCATTCCTTGAAAGCTAACCATAGCGTCAGTAAAGCATGTTTGAACTGAAAGTTGAAATAAATGCAGAGTCCTACTCTGCTCCTCTATGGAACTGGCAAAATTGTAGAGAAATGAACGTGAGCTTTGTGTGTAGGGTTGGTTTCACAATAATCTTAGAGAAACTTAAGCAGAACTCTCCTGTGTTAGGTAGCAGAACTCCTGTGTTAGGTCTTTTTGGATGAAACATGCTTCAGAGAATCACTTTTGTAATTGATGCAAAGTTTCTTAGCATTTATTATTCTGGGGGAATAGAAATGGTTTGCTTGCAGGTGAGTTCCGTGTGTGCTGATGACGGGTTTTCTCTTTTGTCCAGATGAAGCACAGCCAGGAGAGACCACTTCTACAAGCGAAGAACAGTCAGCTCCTGGCTCAGATGCTACCAAAGATGTGGATCCAAACCACGCTTCCGACCGAACAGAGGGAACTGAACTTACCAAAGAGGCAGAGGCACCAGCCCTGCATCCTGAAAGCCCCCTGGACAGTGAGGCTGGCTTGGCTGACATTGCTCTTGAAAAAATTCAAGATTCTGAGGAATAAGAAGGGTGGGAAGGGACTAAGCGTTGTGGCAAAGTCCCTCTGCCCCAAGGGTCATAAATAATTGTTTATCCTGGCCATGTCTGAGTTGTTGCAGCATGGCTTATGCAAGGTTCCCTATGAAAGACAGCACAGCCCTTTTCATCTAGAGATGAAATACCGGCTCGTTTGTCTTCAGGTTCTGTTGTAGATATTTTTAAAATAGATATTTATAATCTGATGAGAACCAGAGTGGCATAGATCCAGCTGCATGTACCAGCAGTAAGCACAGGAAAATGAGTGTCTGTGGTCAGTCAGCCACTTAAGTATTGGTTTGGGATTATTTATGTTTTCAGAACCTGAAATCTGATTTAATTATAATGTAATACTTATTTTCTGCAAGCACTCGGAACTGCAGTTAAAAGCATTGGGAAGCCAACTGGTAAATTGCTTTTTTACACCACTTTATGAAGCTTTATCTGAAAGAATTCAGTAGCAGTTAAGTTTCTGAAGATACTCATCTGAATTCTCAAATTTTCATGACATTACTGTAAATACTTTTGACTAGTGAGGGCACAACAGTAGTGTCTAACTTGTGGCAGTTTTATTAAATGATACTGCTGTTTCATATGTCCCAAACTGACTGTGAAATGTGTGTGTTTCAAGAGAAAAATTTATTTGCTCAAATATATTCCAAGTTGATCAAAGTCTAATGAAGGAAAGATCAGAAGGATTTTAAATATTTTGACTGTCCCAAATAATGGCTTCTAAATCTCTGCTTTCAAGTAAAGATGCCTTAGAGCACAATGGGATGTTTATGAATTCTTTCATAAACATCAGAGATGTTTGATATTGTACATGCTGAACCTGGTCACAATGAAATGGGACCATTTATAGATTACAGCTGATAAATTGTATCAATGTGATTCATTGATACCCTTGGTATTTCACTTAGGCTTTCAACTAAATACTCTGTCTTGAAAAACAGCATCCCTTAACTGTGCTGTTTTTGCACAGGTTTGCTACTGTTTCACATGAAAGAAGGGAATGTCACAACCTAAAATACTTGCTGCATAAGGATGGTAGAATTTGATATTCTCCAATTGTTGGATGAATGACTGGTGTTTGGAATACAGCAATATCCTTCAACATAGGGGAATAAGGACCACCTTCCATATAGAGGAAAAATGCTATTAATTTTTTACTATTTAATATATTGGAAGTCTTTATTCTTAAAATTGTAAGAGTGAGGATGCATAAATGCAGGGAATGTACCTTTTGTATGATTCAAGAGTCTTTTAAGTTCAACATTAGAAGAATAAAATGTGAAGAATAAAGGGAAGGTTTTCAAAAGATGAGAGCTGAGTGGCAGTTCTGTTTACTGCTTCTCCACTGCCTGCTGGGGCATACTGCGTTGTTCTCATTAGAGATCCACAGGCTTCCCTGTGGACATGATTTAAATAATGTTCACTAGGGACATGATTTAGCGGGTATAGTGGTGTTGGGTTGACCCTTGGACTGGATGATCTTAGAGGTGTTTTCCAACCTTTATGATTCTATGATTCCCATAGCTCAGTTGTATGAATTTGGTTTTGTGCCATTTGAGGCCCAGAGCTAGTTGGGGGCAGAAAGGAAGAGCAGCATGTCTGGGACATAGAGATGGAGTCATGATGCTGCTCTTGGAGCTGGGAGTGCAGAAGAGCTTCTGGTTCCCAGTCCTACACATAGCAGGGGCTCACTGGGATGTATTTCTCTTTATGGCTTTTCTGATAGCACCGTTCCTTCAAGGTAAATGATTCAGGATCTCTGAAGTGCCATCCACAGCACAAATCTTGCTTTCATTCCACCAGCCAACACCTTTTCCTGATAAAGAAGAAAAGCCTAAGCAACACGGTAAAGCTTGAAACCTGAGAGCGGGTGTGAAATACAGGCTACCCGATGGAGACAGGAGGCTGCGTTCATTCTCATTGTAACATCAAAAGGTTTCAGAATGAGTGGAGGATGGCACACTTCCTTCTCTTTGCAGTGAATCTCAGAAGAGAACAAATGCCTTGGTGGCCCCCTTCAGCTTTCCTCCATGGGTATGGTCAGCTGTAAGAGCACAGACAAACTGAGACAAACTGGAGACTGCATACACTTACAAATCCTAATGGATCCCAATTTAGGCAGGACTGCTTTACGAAAAAGTGTTAGCCAGAGGTTAATTTGATCTAGCTTCTCTGTGGACTGATTCAATTTGGGAAATTAAGCATTCTTGAAACCTACTAAGGTGCTGTTCTACCTTTTAATACCCCAGAGATGAGAATGATTTTGGGGCACTTAGAAAACGCATACAACTTTAAGCAAGAAAAATAGTGAAGTTAAAATCAAAAACGAAGGAATCTAAGATGATAAGGGGGAAAGGGATTACAAGGTTTAACAAAGATGAAGTCCTGTATCTGGCTGGAATAATCTCAAGCAGCAGTGCAGGCTGGGATTTGTGTGGGTCTGCTGAAATGGACCTGGGAGTTGTGTCAGACAGCAGATTAAGGGTGCAATTATCTCACTTGCCTTGGCACTCGTTAGGCCACACCTGGAATACTGCATCCAGTTCCGGTCAACCTGGCTCGAGAGACATTGAGAAACCAAGAGGGGTTCCAGCCAGGGTGCCACCGTGGTGAACAGAGAGTTGGAGGAGGTGGGCTTGTTAGCTCAGAAGAAAGATGACTTGGAGAGATCTAATCACAGCCGTACAACGCCTAGGGATGGCTATAGAGAAGGTGAACGATAGTGCGCCATGGGGACGCACAGTGACAGGACAAGAGCCTACAGACCCAAGCTGTTGCAGGCAAAATTCCATCTGGATATAAGAAAATTGCTCTGGAGTGCAATTAAACACAGAAGGAGGTTGCCAGGAAGCGGTGGTTTCTCCCTCACTGGAAATATTTGACTTGTCTTGACAGAGTGCTGGATAACGTAATCTCGGGCTTTCAACAGCAGTTGGAGTAGATAAACTTCACAGATCCCTGCCAGCCAGGGCTGCTCCGTGGCTCAGTGCTAACTGAGGAGAAAAAGAAGGAACTCAGAAGACAAGCCCCAGGCTGCTGAAGGGCTTTGATACAGCAGACAGCACTGACTGAAACGAAGCCTTCGGCAGAATGCAGAAAGCTGTGAAAAACTGCGTTATGTTCCATTTCTGTACACGTCTTTTATTCTAACGCTGACACTATTTATCATTTGATTCCTTAATTCCTTGACTCTCCATATTATATACTTAATGGTAAAAGGAACGTTACCTTAACACTTCTTTTCTCCTGGAAGATCATTTAATTAGATGCACGTGTCAGTGTACTTGTGTTACAGACGTACCACCTTACAGAAGGGGTTCATATCCCCTCTAGACAGAGGAGCAATTTTTTTCTTAAGGAAGAAAGCAGTCATCTAAATTGGACTGTCAGCTTCTCAGGGGATTCCTCTGCTTTGTGCTTAAGCCATCTTTCTTGACAGGTGGGTACTTTGTTCCAGTCAACAGAGGAAAATTCCATTACAGATCTTGCCATTGCCCGTAGTAAAACAGCATCTTCAGGGTTCTCAAATGGAACTCTGCAGAAAGAACAAAGCAAATGTGAGCTATCGGAATGCTCCACGCTACTTTGAAGCTATATTACTAAGCACAATTTGTGTAGAAAGTGAAGTTAGAAGTCATGATGACTTTGAAAATTTTAAGTTTTTGGGAGGTTTCCTTCTGTTACCAAATTTAAGAAAGCAAAACAAAACCGGAAAAGGTCACGCTCACAAGATTCTAAGGGAAGAAATCATGCAGTTATGTTATTTAAAATGCATTTAAAGCACTGTTGTATGCTTTACTATTCTGATTCTTAAAAATAACCAGTGCAAATCATAAAATCTTCTGTACTTTATGATTTCATAGGGATATGATACCCATTAATGCAAATGCAACATTTATTTCAATGTGGGTCTTCTTTTGGATAGTGACTGAGTAAATGAACCCAGAGCACTGAAACCAAACCACTGTGAGCTGGTGTTGTTCATGTCTCCTGCTGCTGCTGTGGTATGGGAGAGAGAGAAGCAGACTTGCAACATCAGTTCAGAATTGACAAGGATTTCATGCCAGACCAAACTTTAGACTCAGATACAGTATTGAAACCTGAATTTATCAGAACTTCTTTCGTAAAGATGCAGCGTAGGAACGCAAACACAACATGAACCATGTGACTATTGCCACCAAGCATAACACACTCTTGTCAAACACTCAGGTACCTTGCGTCTACATTCTAAGCATCTACATAAATAATCATAGAATCATAGAATGGCTTGGGTTGGAAGGGACTTCACAGATCATCTAGTTCCAACCCCCCTGCCGTGGACAGGGCTGCCAGCCACTAGCTCACTAGATCAAACTGCCCAGGAACCCATCCAGCCTGGCCTTGAGCACAGCCAGGGATGGGGCAGCCACAGCTTCTCTGGGCAGCCTGTGCCAGCGCCTCACCACTCTCTCAGGGAAGAATTTCTTCCTCATGTCCAAACTAAACCTCCCCTCTTTCAGTTTTAGCCCATTCCCCCTTGTCCTGCCATTATCCACCTCTGTAAAAAGTCGGTCCCCCTCCTGCCTGTGAGCTCCTTTCCAGTATTGGAAGGCCGCAATGAGGTCTCCCTGGAGCCTTCTCTTTTCCAAGCTAAACAATCCCAACTCCCTCAACCTTTCCTCATAGGAGAGGTGCTCCAGCCCTCTGATCATTTTGGTGGCCCTCCTCTGGACCCGCTCCAACAGCTCCACATCCCCTCTGTACTGGGGGCCCCAGGCCTGGACACAGCACTCCAGGTGAGGCCTTCCAAGGGCAGAGCAGAGTGGGACGATCCCCTCCCTCTCCCTGCTGGCCACCCCTCTCTTGATGCAGCCCAGGATGCCATTGGCCTTCCTGGCTGCAGGAGCGCACTGCCGGCTCATGGCCAGCTTTTTGTCGATCACAACGCCCAAGTCCTTCTCTGCAGGGCTGCTCTCAAGGAGTTCTCCCAGTCTGTACACACACCTGGGATTGCCCCAACCCAAGTGCAACACCTTGCACTTGGCCTTGTTGAACCTCATTCTCACAGGCCCACTTTTCCAGCCTGTCCAGGTCCCTCTGGATGGCATCCCTTCCTTCAGGGGTATCAACTGCACCGCTCAGCTTGGTGTCATCAGCAAACTTGCTGAGGGTGCACTCGATCCCGCAGTCTAAGTCGTCAGTAAAGTTGTTGAAGAGCACCGGTCCCAAGACAGACCCCTGGGGGACACCGCTCGTGACCGGTCTCCACCTGGACGTAGAGCCACTGACTACAACCCTTTGGCTGAAATAAGATGGAGGGGAAGCTGTACATCCATTGTGTCAGTGGGGACAGCTAACTCCAATGAAAGCAGGAAAAAAATCATTTTAGACATAAATCAGATCGACTGTAAAGAGCAGTACTCTGAATAGCTATACAAAATCAAAATGTAAAGCAAGAAGGATTTCATGATTTCCTTTAATCTTCCAACTATTTTCATGTGTGAAACTCAAAAGTCTGCCATCTTATGATGGTAAATATCTTCAAAATAAAATAAAAAAAAATCTGATACAAAAAAAATCTTACAAAAAGCATCTAAAAATGTCATCACACTGAAATACTACCTTTATGCTACCTCAGTCCATTCACAGATATAAGAGGAATAAGTTTTACTTTTATTTCTATGATGTTGAAATACAACAGAATAAAAGTAACACCAACTATAGACTAAAAAAAAGTAATTCTACAGGGCAGTAATATTTTCCAGAGAGTCAGTATTTCTGAACAGCCAGCCAGGAGAAAGCTGTCACATTTGTTCTGATGCTCTAGTGTTCAAGCACACTTTTACTAGTAATCAGTATCTGATCT
Source organism: Alectura lathami (assembly GCA_013399715.1). Classification (NCBI taxonomy): domain Eukaryota; kingdom Metazoa; phylum Chordata; class Aves; order Galliformes; family Megapodiidae; genus Alectura; species Alectura lathami. Next base: position 24,214 of record VXAV01006091.1, on the reverse strand, counting down.
TATAAAATAAATAGCATTTCTATAAATTAAGTAGTATTTCTATATGGCTGAAATACCTTTCAGTACTACATTTAAAACAGCAGTGCATAGGTTGTCTTATCAGAATACCAGAGTTTCCTTGTTAGCTTTTTTAAGGTATAGGAAAAGGAAATAAAGTAAATGCTTGTGAAGAAAAAAAAAAAAAAAAACACATAAAAATTACTTACTTATTTGTGTGATTTCCAAATTCACAACCTGTAACAAAAAGTTCAAATTAAGACATGAATGTCTATAGAGCATTTTGATAGCTGGATAACCATTGTGAACACAAATTACTTGCTCAAATGAACTAAAAACCAGCAGAAGATATGAAATGTGCAAAATCATTTTTTATCCAATTCATAGAATCATGGAATGGCTTGGATTGGAAGGGACCTCAGAGATCATCTAGTTCCAACCCCCCTGCCGTGGACAGGGCTGCCAGCCACTAGCTCACCAGATCAAACTGCCCAGGAACCCATCCAGCCTGGCCTTGAACACAGCCAGGGATGGGGCAGCCACAGCTTCTCTGGGCAGCCTGTGCCAGCGCCTCACCACTCTCTCAGGGAAGAATTTCTTCCTCATGTCCAAACTAAACCTCCCCTCTTTCAGTTTTAGCCCATTCCCCCTTGTCCTACCATTACCCAACCGTGCAAAAAGTCGGTCCCCCTCCTGCCTGTAAGCTCCTTTCCAGTATTGGAAGGCCGCAATGAGGTCTCCCTGGAGCCTTCTCTTTTCCAAGCTAAACAATCCCAACTCCCTCAACCTTTCCTCATAGGAGAGGTGCTCCAGCCCTCTGATCATTTTGGTGGCCCTCCTCTGGACCCGCTCCAACAGCTCCACATCCCCTCTGTACTGGGGGCCCCAGGCCTGGACACAGTGCTCCAGGTGAGGCCTTCCAAGGGCAGAGCAGAGGGGGACGATCCCCTCCCTCTCCCTGCTGGCCACCCCTCTCTTGATGCAGCCCAGGATGCCATTGGCCTTCCTGGCTGCAAGAGCGCACTGCTGGCTCATGATTACTGGGGAAAAAAATGCCTGCTACTTTTTTGGCTTCTGTATGTCTCATATTTTATTGTCCCTAGACAAACATTTCCATGCATTGCTTTTTTCTTTCACAGAAGTGCATCATAAAGCAGACAACATTGTGGGGAAGGTCAAGGTTTGCTCTGGATTGCCACATGGGGCAAGCCACAAGGTTATGGGCGGTATTCACCATGCTGCCTCGCAGCTGTGAGTGTGTTGAGGACTCTATAAAATTACATTACGTGCTACTGTCAGGCATCATTAAAATCTTCTCAGCTTGGAAAGCATAAAAAGGGTTATGCTTGCAAACTAGACAAGATACACAAGATCTACACCAGTAGGAGAAAATGTTTTCTTCAAGAGATTATTTTATAAAAGCACTAGAGGGCATCAAAACGCTAGGATGTGAGCACAGCACGGTAGGATATTGAAATGTTTTTAATTCAATAAAAGTTAAAAAAAAAAGATACATATTGAAAAAAAAAAATGAAATGCTCTTTGTTCAGCTAACTTAAAACAATTCTGTAACTACAGGGAGTGGCAAAAACTTTGTCATACTGTCACACAGTATTAACTGCTTTAGGAAGCAGTTTGGTCGAGTTCCTGATGCATTTGTGTTTTACTACGAAGGATGCTAGCTTCTTACCAGCTGAATGCTAAAAGCTTTTCGCTAACCGCAGCCACCCCCAAAGGTCTGCTCCCGTCTCACTGTGGTCAGTACCTGGGGGCACCTCCAGCCTCCTGGCCGGCCGCATGCCTCGGCTGCGCCCGACGTCGGTGCCCAGCAGCGTATCCACTCTCCTTCCAAAAGCTATCGACTCCGCCACCCGGGACCTGTCACGGCTGTAGGTATGGAATGCCGACTCCCTTTCTCTCCATGTAACCACTGTTAGAAGGGATATGAACAATCATTTTTCCTATCAACCAAAAAGTCTGGTATGAGCTACCTGCACACACGGTTTATGTTGTGCAGTTTTATAACAACAGTGGTGTAAGTCTCTTCGCGTGATTCAGAAGGGGACCATGGAGCAATGCTTCCCACGGCTTTGGGGTGAAGCTCTGTCAAATAAAATAGAATTATTTATTTGGCATGAAGGTGGATCAGGAGTTTTAAACCAAGAAGCTACAACTGAGATCTCTCGTTACCATTTAAATGAGATCTACTGCAGGTCGTGGAAGTCTCTGGATGAATAGTGAAAACAAATCCCACCTCAAGGTCAGCTCCGTTCCCACTGCTCAATTACAGAGGAAACTGCAGGCGTGCAGTCAGAAGAAAAGCTTCACATTTTCTTGGTTTGCACTTTACTTCAAAAATAAGTTTACGTTTTAAAGAAAGAGTTTGAAACTGTCAATTAAATAAGGGATTTTAACTTACAATATGAACTGCACACTAATCTAGCACTTCAGACAGGGGTCAGGCTTAGAGCTGAAGGTTTAGAACACAACCCTGACTGCAGCATTTAGGATTCAGGGGAGTTTTTGAGTCACGGTGTCTGGGGGACTCATTAGAAGGAACTGCAGGAGCCATGCCTGGAGGTAACAACGCGTGAGCATGTGCCCTGCATAAAGCAGAGAGCCAGGACGATGCTGGGGGGATGCTCCACAGACGGAACATTCTCCATTCAACATGAAAAGAGGGAACATTTCATTTAGCTCTACAGCCTTTGCAACGTTAAAGAAATAGTTCACTTCACAGCCCAGGTAACAGCTTGCTGCCTCAAGTCCTAGCCCAGGACTTGTTACAGTACAGCTGGACCAAAGAAAGGAGTCCACAAAGTTTTATGTTTTCCAGAACTGCAAAGGCAATGTGTACTTCCCAGAAGATTTATCATCTGTCACCCCTCGCTAGCCAAAAGTGATCGCTACAACAGTCTGAGGGAAGTGCTAACACAGGCGGAACACCAGACCACATACAGAAGATGCTGGTGCTACACAGGAGAGGTGTCACGCTTGCCAGCATCCAAAATGAATTGCCTCCTTGGCAAGAGGCCACAAACCGCAGCTCATTCTCCCCCGGCACAGAGCATGCCCTCCACCACAGGGCTGCGCAACCTGCAGCCCACGCGGCCGTCCTGGGGCTGCCTTCTCAAGTCCTGCACCCTGCTCCTCCCGCAGACTGCGAGCAGGTTTCCAAGATGATGATGTTTCTCACGAGGAAGGGGTGGGGTATGCATCAACACCCTTCTCAGCGCTTCCCAGTGATTTTGAGTCCTCTTGCAAATCACATAGCTCTCCAAATGCGAAAGGCAGAATCACCACAGCTGATTTTCTGGCTCCGCTGTGGCATGTTTATTAAACTGATTTCTCCCCGATATATTTCTTGATATATATTTACATAGTTATTATCAATAGATTTATCCTTTTTTTTTTTTTTTTTTCTGTAGAATTTACAGTAGACAAGTGAAAGAACTGATGAGTCGTGGAGATCTGTATTTGACAGCTTGCCCAGCATGGATCTTATCAATAAAGATGCATATACGTATTTAAGCTGTACAGAAACACAGAGACATCTGAGAATATTACCTGTACCTGAGTAAACAGGCTCACCCATGAGTGTATCAGTATGAATGCACAAATCAGGAAATCTCGAACTGGAAGGGACCCACAGGGATCTTCGAGTCCATCTCCTGCTGTAGGTAGCTGTAAGCTCACGTACAGGTGCACACAAGACGCAGGTACGTGTTTCTCAGCACAGGCTTTTATCTCTTACCCAAAGACAGACAGACCAACAGCAAGATAAACATACACAATTTAAATGGAAAAGGACCAAAATCAGAAGCATGTGGTGAAGTGAACGGGTTATGCCACACAAACCTTGCAAAAACCACTATCAGTTCATTAGATCTTTTGCTATATCAACAAGTGTATGTAAGGAAACAGACACAATTAATTCACCTATTTTTCCAAATCGATTAAAATCAAAAGCAACAGTCAATGCTTTGTGAAAAGGGACAACAACCCTTACGCTTCCTGTCAAGGAGCTGTACTGAAGGGAGGCAGTGTATCACGTAAAGCCGGTAGCCTGGATCCTGTGCCAGAGGGTTATGGAACAGGTCTGCAAAACATACAAAACAAACAACATCAAAACACCAAAGGAAAAACAAGCTTAGCAAGACAGGAAAAGTAGAGAACACTACCAGCCACAGATTTTGTACAAAATACTATTAAATTCAAATTATTTCTATGCTAGGCAAACCAAGCATGGCTTCTTTACACACACAGGACAGCTAGACACAGACTGCAGGAACTGGCTTACTGCAGAGCGTGCAAAATGCCACAGGCAAGAACCCAGGAAAGGTGCCATCACACTGCGAGCATTTGAAGGTTTCTTTGTATTTTTTTACGATATACAGACAAAACCACTAAGTGCTTGCCTTTGATTTTCTTATGCATTGTTAGGGGATGCCTATTTTAAATAGTAGTAGACTTTCAGGTGTCGTGTCTTCAAGGTAAGACCCAACATTCATAAGGGGAGAGAGTTAGTTAATAAAAAAAGATGAACTTTATCAGATCTGATAAAAAGTTTTTATCCCGCAGATGCAATATAAAATACTCATTTTTCTTTCTGGTGTTTTTACAGATGATGAGTTTGAAAACTTAGAAACTTAAAGACTAAAATGTTTATAAGGGCCTAAGCTTGGGACCTGAGTGCCACTAACTTCAGTGAGTTACATGAAAACATTTCAGTTCTACACTGAATTTTCAACAAAGCCACTGAATTCAGAAGTACTAAGAGCCCACAAGGTGGCAGCAAAAGAAAGTTCCGTTTTTACAGCTCAGGCGTATACAGCCTTTTTTTTTTCCCCCCCTAGAAATTGATAATCTGAACTAATACCGGGTGTATTTCTGATTAGGCTGTTTTTGAGTGAAGAAACTATGTGACACCATTCCACAGAGAAAAATGTTTCAGAAATGTCTCTGACAGGCAAGTTTGGTGTTTCCAGCAGTACTGGGATGGAATGATGATTCAAGGGAGATTTTTCCAAGACAGAGGGAGTGGCTGGTACTAAGTCCTTCTGGATCCAGATGCTACTTGGAGCACATCCCTCCTTCCCAGCACTGATTTGTGTGGTGGTTTTTGTATGGTGTTTTTTGTTTGTTTGTTTGTTTGTTTTTTACAGTATACAAATTTTTCTGCTGCTCATTTTTAAAGTAAATCCAACCATTGTAAGGATCAAGATGGTCTTACTTTACAAAACATCTGGGATCAATTTTTGGCTCTGCTATCTACTTTCCAGTCAAGGTAATTTTCCTTCTACAAATTAGGGATAATGCTTTCTTCCTCCACAGTTTTGTCTGTTTTCTCAATGGGGAATGCAGGAAAAGAGTGTGCCTATCCCACACAGGGCAGAAAGGAACTATTGTGGCAGAATCACGGCGAAGAACAAAAGGAGTTTTCTGAGCAGCAAGATGTTATCAGTTGTGGATCATAAATCAGCTGAGGCACTTTGCAGAGTGCACAAAAATCTTGGATTCCAAAAGAGAGATTGTGAGCAACCCATCCAGTAAAACTTTAGAAGCTGACTGCCTTTGCTAAATGCACAATGAAGAATGGTGCTGTGCTTCAAATCCACTGCAGTGCAGTGGCTAAAAACCCCAAGAGAGCCTTAAGAAACGCAACACTTTGGTAGCTGAATGTTGAGTCTGAAGGGAACAACAATAGAGTCTGCTCTGTTTTAACAATTCCAATGTCCACAGATACTACACAATAATAAAACATGATTATACATCCAAAAATTCTCTTGAAGGTTTGTAAATTGTTGTTTTCTTTTAATCAAATTGTTCAGTGATTAAGAAAAAAAAATCTACCTCACAACAGTGAGAACCCTCCCATTTCGAAAATAATTTTTATTTTATAAAGATGGATGATGGGCACAAGCCTTTTTAAAGCTACACAGCCCAAATGCTGCACCCATTTCACATTTCTGAATACTGCAATCAGGCAAACAAATGCTACAGTAAGACAATATAATATATACCACTTTAAAAATGTATTTTGTTCATTTATTGCTGACATTTACTTCAAATATGATAAGGCATTTTATTAAACTAATAGAGTCCTGGTAATCTGGGAACTCATTACCATGACATTTCTTTGAAACAAAGGCATTGACATTTTTTTATGACTGTAAAGGTTAGCAAGGAATGACTGTAATGTAGATTATTAAGTTTCTTCTACTGATTTACTGTCATATCTTTGAACTGAAGAACACTTTCCTTTACCAGGGCATATTGGCATATCCTATATATTCTGTTTAATAGTTCTTTTAAATAATTGCTTTTCTACAGTGGTGGCCAGCACAATATTCATCCAATTTTCACAATGTCTTTGTGACTGTCACCCACAATAACTCAGCAGCACTTTAACTATCTGTTGTTTCTCTTTATTTCCCACAGATAACTGCAACAAGCACAACAAACTCCCTGTGCATTTTGGAGCTCTGTATTATTTGGTACGGCTGTAACATTAAACCCAAGTGACAGCACCATTCATACATAGGATGTCTGTCCAGACTTTGCCTAATCACTTGAAACGACTGCATTCTTATCTATGGACTATCTTTCAGTCTTGCATATAATGAAAAAAATGACAAGAATTTTGCCAGCATGTTGTCTTGCTAAACACTTGTTTGTGAATTTTATGCCCAACATCAAGTTCAATTAAAATCGTATTTTTCATGCCATTCTTTCTTCTCCTGCAGTCAATTTTTGAATGCATAAAGATGTATGGTTTGATGATGTTCACCTCCACTAATTGTGACAGCAAGGCAAGAAACTTGTTTCCTGTTTTCTCCAAGTACTGAGAGATTTGCATGGCCTATGACGACATTCTTTTAGGAACCATGCAAAAAGACTGCCCTCACTTTCACTCCCAATAGGTTAATAGCATATAATCCTACCTTCCTGCAGGCTACTAGCTCAGTGGTGCCAGCACTGTCTTGTATAATTTAATTTGAAATTTCAGATCCTATGCTACCTTCATTTCCACACAGTATATCAAAAATTATGCCACTTAGATACTATTATACTTAATTTAGAGTACATTTATTCTTAGATTCTAGAATTCCATAGAATCTGCCAAAAAAACAAAAGTGCAGAAAAAAAGTTATACAAACAATAAAACTAATGACAGGAATTTTTGTTCTCTAGCCTATAACCTCCCTCACACTCTCAACTGCAATAGCTCCAGCTTCTCATCTCCCTTCCCCTCTATGACAGCATCAGTGTTCTCCCACGCTCCCTTACAAACAGGTAGCAGCACACAGCCTTCACTGCCTCCAAGCCACCCATCCAGGAGACTGGCTAGCCAGCAGCCACAAGCAGCCATCTTAGGAATTCATTTAGCAGGTGTTTTTTTTTTAGTAGCAATTTTCTTATTTTGGAGTTTTCTTATCTTGGAGATCTCTTCTGTCATATTTGGTTGAAATTGGTAATTGACTTCAAAAGCTACTGACAAATGGTGCCCAAACAGATGAGGAACATTCTAAAACAACCCTAAAAAGCTATTCCTCATTGTTCTGCAAAACAGAAATAGGTTTTTACTTAGGGTCTGCAAGCTTCTTAGTCCTTTTAATTCCTTCACTGTTTCGCCAAGTTGTTTTAACTGGTTGTTGTGGAGCAACAGAATCTGTAATGACCGCAAGTCTTTCAGAGCACCTGAAATGAAACAAAAAATAATATCTGATTGCATCATATCTGATTGCATTTATTAGGTAATTATTTTATGTTGCACACCGAATTTGACATTCTAGTTACACACTCAGGTCTGCATTTTTGTAACACCCGGCATGAGAATAGTAAAAATACACTAACAGACATTTTAATATCCCGTCTGCTGTTCTAGTCGCATCGTTTGAACATAGGCCTCACTTTCATTTTTACCTAGTTCTTGCCATTTCTGTCCTTCACTCTTGACTCAACAAATCTACATCTACTGCTTTCTTCCTCCCTTCCCGCATCTCTTCCTTTCTCCTATATTCCGTCAACCTTTGATTAATTCCTCTCCACTCCCCTTTATCCTCACCTAATACTACTTTTGCCTTAGAAGCAACACATAGCATATGCCTTTGGAAATAGTTCCATTTCAAATTATTGCTAATGCATTAAAAAGTTATTCCAAACACTGTTGTGGGTGACCCAGACTATATGTTCACATTGTCACATCACATCACATCTGGTTTTCACATCTCATTTTCCAATTTCTACACAGTTTTCGTCATCCACATTTCCTTGCTGACGACACCCACCCTTCTGTTAACCCAAATTATGGTGTCTTCAGTCATCTCTCCTCTGCCTGAATGTTTTGGGTTTTTTCTTTCAAACATTCATTTTTCTCCAAATCTCACAGAAACAAATCAACACCACTTCTCATCCGAACCTTTTAAAGGGACTGTGAAGAGTAAAATATTAACATTTAAAATATCTAAAATCCACAAATGTGTTAATGTGCTTTAGGCTCTTCATTCAGAAATTCACTGGTCTGGTACAGCTACTTAAATCTATCAGAGCAAGAAAAATTTAAAGAGATGTATAAGTTAAAAAAGGAATTTTGCAATGAAACAGTTGTGCTGCAAAACAATTCCGATTACAAGTGTAACCGCGGAACCTTAATGACTATATCAGAAGTGGGACAACTTATTAATTTATTCTCTTTTATTTGCATGCTAGGTCTGTCAGCACTGCAATCAGTTTTTCATCATGTGAATATAAATGGCTCCCAGAAGGTTCTTCTATCAGCTTATGCAGCGCATGGTCAGTAAGGGGACTGCAAATCATCAGATGGAAAATAACTTTGCATATTCATTCCGAATCTAAAATGTGGTCATGCTAGATCAAAACTGCTTTACAATTGCCTGACATTAAAGTGTATGCTATTTAATTCCCCTAGACCAGCATAAACCTGACATCAACTATCAGTTTATTGCCACTCAACTATACTGAAACAAATCAAATCTCTGAGAAAATAATCAACGTTTACGCATCCCTGTGAGCTATCAACCATCAAGTTGCTGGCTGTAGTCCACTGCTATGAATTTGAAAGCCAACACACAGAAAAGAAAGTGCAGGTCTCTGCTCAGCAATCTAAAAAGGGAAGATTGGTACCTGACAGATCTGTGAGTTCGTTATTGTTGAGATAGAGCTCAGTCAAGCAACAGTTTTTCTTCAAGAAAGTTAAATCTTGGATCTGAAAGTAGAGTTAGGGAAACTGTTATATATCAGTCTAAATTTAACTCTGGAGAATATGGCCTCTTGAAATATGTTTTACTATCGGAAGGTTTTAATGTTTCAGTCTCGACATGAATGCAAAGTAAGTACATGCCAAGGGGTGCCAAGCTGGCCATTGTAACAGCTGGGAACGGAGAGCGCTAATGGTGCATAGCTGCTTATCCTTACCGCTTGAACACAAGAGCAACAAACAGAATTTTATTCCTGACACTCTTTTGATTTCTGTAATGCAAAGTCATTTGTTAGTGTGGGAATGATTTCAGACCTTGAATTGTGCCACTGACATTTTAGACCAATGTGCTTTGCTCTGTGTATTTTCTGAAAGTTGGTAGGTTAGGAATAGGAGGTTTTCCCATTCATAAATTTCTGTAAAATCCTCTGTGAAAAGGTACTTGGAAGTTAAAAGCTACTTTAAGGTTCAGAAAAACCTGGCTGAGTGAAAACAGCAGTATTCTGAAAAAAAAACAAAAACAAAAACAAAAACATATTCTTCACAACGGTCATTGTACCTTGTGTAGTGGCGGTCCTACACACACCTACCATATATACAGTGGCACTTCTCTACCTTTGACAAATTCGTTTTAAGATAATCTGAACTTTACTTTTTTTTGCCATAAAATTGTTGTAATGTATTCTTAAAGAAAAA
>VXAV01006090.1:6093-17633 GCA_013399715.1 Alectura lathami | reverse complement strand
CCCCGTTCCTGCACGGCCCTGTTCCTGCCCCTCAGGCAGCATCACCCCGTCCTGTGCCACCCGAGCTGCCCAGCAGGCGGTGGGTGAGCGAACTGCTCTGAGCGAGGCTGAGCGTGCGCCCAAGGGGTTGCAGGATCCAAGCCAACAGTTGTTCAACGCTCGCAACAAGGTCAGAAAATCAGTAACTTTGCCAAGAAATGTGTTAACTGGAAGAGCAGCATTTAAAATAACTGCCTGTCTGGGAAGGTGTAGCTTCCTAATTACACCTCTTAACACTGAGACAGATAACGTACATTTAACAGTGGCATCTTTGTTAGTAATTAATTTGATTGGATTTCATCTGTGTTGTTATTACAGACTCAGTGCTGGGTGTGTTTCCAGCCCAGAGAAATGGCCGTACCTTCCGGGCAGGCCAGGCGTCCGTGGCCTTGGCTGGGTTGCTACAGAAGCTCAGTGCGGATGGTCTGAGGAGTTGTCCGTTCCAGTGGCAGAGTGAGAGGAGAGGGACGTGCTGAAGTGTGGAAGGGACAAACTGAGGCTGTCACATCGGTGCACATTATACTGTGTTTTTGTGGAGATTTTTAGTTGGCTGCATTGTAAAGTGTTCAGTTGGACGCTGTACTTTGAAGGTGAGAGCTTCTAGAGCTGCAGTGCCAGTTCCTTATAGTATTTCTGTGGCACGTCATGGCTTTATGTGCTCCTGTCTTTTTTTTTTAAGATAGAAAAATTGCTGTACTTTTCTTCACTGCCTTAAAGAGAAGAAAATTAAGAAATTTCATTAGTTTGGAGTAAGTATTGCCCTGATTTCAGTGTTTTAAGATGGTGCACGTCTTACCTTTTGTAAGCTGTAGTGAAGCCTTCAGAAAGAGCGGAAAATGCAGAAGTATGACCATGGTGGCATCTAAATATTTCACCGATCTAAAGTTACAGCAGCACATAACTCTGCCGAAGAGAGAAAATTAGTGCTGCATCTTTAAAATTGCTATTTGCAAGGTTGGCTTTATTTAACTGTGCTTGTGCTTCTCCCCTGGAAGCCCTGAAACACAAGAGTGCCCCGCTGGTTCCAGCTCAGGTCAGGATGCACTGGGATGTGTCCCTCAGTTGTAACTCGTCAGGGCTTTTGGGGGTTGGCCTTCTGATCTCTTAGCAATTTTTTCCAAATTAAGGAAGAGCTGGAGTGTATTATACGCTTGCAAATTCACCAGTCTGTTTAGAAAGCTGAAACACTGAGTTGTAATCATAAAAGAACTGAGGGACGCAGTCTGAAATGTCAGGTATGACCCAGGGAATCCAAACTTGTATTCTCTGGTCCTGTAGGTTATTATGGCTTAGTGAGAGAGCTGACTTTTACAAGTTAAGAGTACTTTTTTCTTTTCCAAATCCTTAAAGTTGAATCTGCTGCTTTGACTCTTCAAAACCATATTACATGAGTATCCGAGCACTTTATTGTTCTGCTTTCTTTAGTGCTGTTGAACTGTTAATTCTGGAAACAAGGCTCTTTGAAGCTTTAGGTGTCCGTCAGGCTGAAGGTTAGCTTGTGAAACCTCGGTGCGGCTGCCGTTGTACTGCAAGCTTGAAATGAAGAAAAATGTTCTTTCCAAGACAGACAGATGGGGCCAGATACTCCCTGGGTGCTTTGCAAGCCAAGCACAGTGCAGCATCGTGTAGAACGTGCTGCCTGCCAGCCGTGTGACGCCGTTTTACACGAACTCCCCAAGAGCAGGCTTGGCGCCAGCTGCGAGCGCCCCGAGGCGGTGCCCGCGCTGCAGGCAGGGGCACGCGGGGACGGCAGGAGGGCGCAGGGTTGCTAGGAGCTTAATGCTGGTGCTCTTCGCGCTGCTTGGATTGTGCGGCGTGTAGGAACTGCCGTGGCACAGCATGTTACAGATAACCGGTACGCGTCGTGCTGCCGGTATGGCCTGCCCGCCGCTCGTGTCCTGTGCATTGCTCTGATTTCAGTCGACGACGATGAAGCACAGAAACAGCAACGTGGGTTGGTATGAGCTGTGTGACGTTCTCTGCTCTTGTGGTTAAGTTTGGAAAGGCTTTAGAGAAAAGAGGAGAATTTCTTCTCCTGAAAACTTGCATTTTCAGCCAGGGCTGTTTCAGTAAATACAAACTACTTCACAATAATTGTTTGTTGCAGGCAAAATGCCAGCCCCCGAGCAGACCCCAATGGTGGAAGAGGGGCCGCTGCAGACCGCACAGGAGGCTTCCACAGGCCCAGGCATGGAACCAGAGACCACTGCCACCACCATCCTAGCTTCTGTAAAGGAACAGGTATGTTTGGGTCATTTGGAAATTCAGTATGTTTTGGATTTAACCAATGTCGTTTACTGCGTTGTTGGAAAGAAGCATCACTGTTTCTGGAATTCTCTTCATACTGTTAGGGCAGTGCATTCTGTACGTCAGAATATCAGTCTGGAAGGGATCATTGAACTGCAGTACACAGAGGCGTCATTATGGTGTTCTGCATCATCCCCTGTGATGTATGCACTGTCAGAAATCAGGTCTGAGATGCAAGCTTATTGTTTAAACAAAAATGTGGAAAAACAGTAGTGCAGAATTGATGCAACTTTGAGAACCAGATCCTTCTGTCCATTCTGCAAATTCGTGAGCAGTGTTACAGAAATGTACTCACAAAGTGTTGGTATGATATGTGAAAAATATTTCAGAATGGGTTGTAGTCCTTGGTTTTAGGGTTAGTTATCAATGCCATGGTAACAGTATATTTTAAATCTGCAAAACGATTATGAACATGCATCTTAGTGATATTTTGTAGGGAAAATAAATTGTTTGAAATCAAGTTCAGCCTTATTTTGGAAAGATCCTTTAAGGGAAAAAGACTGCAGTTCTGCAAAGAAACATCCTAACTGAAAACTTTATTGTGGGGAAATAGAGAGGTTTGGCTTTTGTTGTCAGTAGTATAAATAAAGATCATCTCTCTTGGCTTGATATGTAAATTGTACCTTATGAATTTCAGAATAGATCTGTTTCAGTATCTATTTCAGAACTTTTAAGATCAATCGGTATGCAGCTCAACTCTGAGTATAACACTTGATTTATTAGTTCTCATATGTTGCCCAATGTTAATATTAAAAAAAAAAAAAAGAGGAAAAAAATAGATCATGTTATGTGTTCTTGATATAAGCAGATTTTGTGCCCAAACAATTTTGTGGAACCTTCGGTCTTAAATGAAAACTTCCTGCAAGATGATGAAATTTGGATATTCTTTTTCATGACCAAATACTCATTTGAAAAGTTTGAGATGGTAGTAGGTAGGTAATCATTTCTCGGTGATATTAAATCTGCTCTTCCAGTGTTAAGGATATTAATGCTGCAGGCCATCAAGATGTGAGAAATCACAGTCAACGGGGTTAAAGTGATCTTGAGTCACTGATCTGAAGCAGCAGTTGGTCTTGTGCCACCTGACTGTCACAAACAGCAATTAGAACTCGTTTGCTACAAGTGCATCTGTGGTGATTTCTAGTTAGTCCGTCTTATTTTGCAGTTGACAAGGAACAGGATTATAACGGTAGGTCAGACGATGAGCTGCACTGCAGCAAATGCCAGTGCTGTAGTTCCTAGGGGTCACCAGCCAATAGCTGCGGTGATTGCTGTGCAAAGTGCTTCTGTGCAATTTTGGTGCAATTGTTTGAACATACAATTATTACAGCATTACCTGCATTGGATTGATGCATCAGCCTACATAAAGAGGCATTTGCTGACATACCCTTTCCTACCCAAGAAACGTTTTTATCTTGTTCTTAAAGAAAAGATTGGCAATAGAATATTTCTTCACTTCAAAAAGGAGGTTAAAACCTCTTCTGCTTTTTTTTTTTTTTTTTTTTTTTAAAAAAAAGCTATTAAATATATGGACAACTAACTCCATTCTGATCAGGGAAAATATAAAGCTAAAATTGTGTTTTAATAGCTGGTGAAACACAAACTTCAAAGCTGTAACCTAAGTCTGTGAAGACCTGTTAGAATCAGAGGAAGGAGTGAGGAAATCTTGCTTCAACCTTGAAAATAATGTGAAGGTAGTAAGAACCAAACTGGAGCTTTCAGTTGTTTTTTGTTGATATTAATTACAGACAGATACTGACACGTTCAACACCCTTCCTGAATGGCAGCAAGCCCAGAACAGAATATTTTCCAGTGCAGTTATTTACTTTATGAAGCTTGAAGAGAAGCTAGTATGATGTTGACTGTGGCTCGGCTTCCTTTTATTCAGGAATCTCCCTTAACTTGCAGTGGATCTGTATCTGTACAATAGCACTGCCACACCTTAAATTCTTTGCTTCAGAAACACTTGTTGGAGTAGAACCACAGTTCAGAAAAAACTTACCCTTACGTGTTAAACTGTACAAGATTTTAGCAGCGTAAAGACTCTTGAAATTACTGCAGTAGTTCTGAAGAGGCAGATGAATTGACTGCGTTAAGCACCGTCTGCCACAGCGTTGTATACGTGACTGTATGAACAGCCGCGATAATTAATAAGCCTACTAACTTTACAAGCCATTCTAAATAAGCTCTCATTTGTTTCTTTTTTGTTTGACTGCCGACCAGTTTAAAGCAACCTTGTTATCAAACTGGAGCTCGTCCCCTGAATCTGAGCAATCCCCTCATTGAGGCGGAGTTGCCAGGCAGCTGTGTAAATCTCTTGGTTATGTTTTTGGGAAGCAAGCATCTTATTTTCACCAAATGTGAATTGAAATTAACTGTACAAGGGTAAAGCAAACTAGATTACTTACAACTTTGTCTGTGCTCTTCTGACAAAGCTCAGTTTTTGGCATGAAAACACATCCCTGTGTAGTATGAATTATGCCACTGCCACCACCACTGTCCAGTGGGGTAGGGAGGATAATTCTTTTGCCAAAGAAAGCTGCTGTTTGCCTAACAGGTTTGGGCGAAAATCAAGGGAAGAGCTGACACAGTTGAAGTTACATTTCTAGTAGTGGATTTCCTTTCTGAATGCAGGGAAACTGTAAGTGTAGTGGCCTGAAATGTATGTTGGCCTTTTTATTTTTCTTTTAATAGTTACATGGATTTGGTGGTGGTTGGTTATGGAGGGGCATCATCATAGCAGTAACCGTTTATAGGAGATATAAAGGTAGCCAGCTGCCAACTACCTCTCTGGATGAAATCATAGGTTAGTGGAATCACTGCCATTTTACAAGTGCAAGCTTTGCGCTACTGAATTTAGAATGAATTGCTGCTGAACTGGCAAGCTTAAATGGGTGACTGGATCGTTCAGAATGTAATTTCCTGCTTAGTGTTGGTTTTCCTTTCCAGTGATTGGGCTGAGGGAAGAGAAGGTCTCACAGGAAGAACTGTCCGCGCCTCCAGCTTTGAGGAGTAACGTGAATATGCTGCTTTCAGTTTCTTTGCTGAGAGAGAAGCAGTTACAGCAAAAAGTAGATTTTATTTTTCACTTGGTCTAGTTGTTTTTGACACTTGAGGATGGACAACTCTTCACCTTTTCTTTTGTAAATAGTTGGCAGTAGACGGAGAATGGTTGGATATGCTTTTGGGTGAATAATCATAAATGTCTTGGGGTTTTGTGTTTTCCTAGAAGTGTTTACTTTTGTTCAACGCTTCGGTAAAAATTCTTCGTTTTCTAGAACTGTATTGAGCTGTGTACTTAGAAACTGTGTAGTTTACTTTTTTTTCCTTCCTTGTTTAAGTAAAGAATTATTTAGATGGTTCTTGAGATTTATTTTTCATAGTTTGTGCAAGGAACCTAAGCAAATATGTTAAGACTTCCATATGGAAGTGGGGGAAAGAATGCGTTCTCCCTATAGCAAAGAGTTTATTACTGTGCATTCGAAATACTTTTACTGGCATGACTGCAATTTGCTATTAAGGTAGAGAGATTTCTCTGCCAATTCAGATACAGGGTACCTCGATACAAAGCACTGCATAATCCAAGTGTGTGTGCATGTGGCTTCAACAAAACACCTGAAATAAAAAGGCATAATGAATGCACTGCCAGTAACTGGGCACAACAACTTACGTGCCTCCTTTGAAATTCCAGTTTGCGTTAGTGATCGGTTGGATAAATGTGTAGCGGTTCTGAGACAAAGGTGGTACTTCTTATTAAATGATTTTCCCAGCTTTGCATGAGTGGTACAAAGTGTTTGCTGAATTACTGGGGGAACTTTTTTTTCAACTCTCTTAATCCATACGATTGAATGCAACATTGTTCTCTCCCATTTAATTCTAAAACTTTGAGGTTTACTATTTATCTTGTTTAGAAATGTACCAAATTTGGTGAATCAAGTCTGAGAAGTCTGCTTCCCAAGGCTCTTACTCTAAGACAAAATATCTGCCATTCCTCTCTCAGATTAAGCTAACAACTTGCTCCCAGAAGCACAACTCTGTGCACTCTGGTATTCACATGACAATCTAGAAATTATTTTTTCTAGCACATACTGCTATGGTTCTGAGGTGAAACTTGGGAGAAAGTCCTGCCTAAAACTATGGGTACCCATGAAATACATGAGTGTTCGTCTCTCTTCTAACACCGTTAGATTACCAGCCTCTACTCTGCAGCAGCTGAGCCCTGATGAGCTGCTGGCCAAACAGGGTACTTGGCTCCAGCAGCAATTGCACATAACCTAGCATTGTCGCACACAGTTTTCAAAGAGGATGCTGCTTAGATGAAGTCAGTGAATTCCTCAAGTGGCATTCTTCCTTTCCGTCATTGACTAAGAATTCTTTTCTGTGAATTGCTTAAATTTTGATCCCTCATCTGCTAGAGCAGCACTAAGCTGTTTTACCAGACCAATGAACAATGCAGCATAAAAGTATTAAAGGCTTTAATGGTCTACTGCCACTGAATGCAGCGTAAGTGTAATCAGCCAGTAATTGTGTGATTTCACAACCTGTAATCTGGGATTCTCTTTACCCTATCAATTTTTTTTTTTATCTTCTATTTTGGAAGCTGAGACACTGAAGGCATGAAAATGCAGTTGTGTGTGTGAGTAAACTTTTATTTTTACAGAAAACTTTAAGGTTGATCTAATATGGTTAGCTAAAAGTTTGGCTTGTCTCAATAGACTATGGTAGAGAGTTCAAATATTGGGTCACTAAAGTACGGTATTCAGGCTGGGAAAACATTCAGAGTGGTTTAGTTGGTGCCTTCATCTGTGCCAGGATTACAGCTAGTGGAAGCATGTAGGACTCTGCATGGATTACAGCGGAAGCTGGGGTTTGGGATGTGAAGAAGGTATAAATGAACTTGTTTGTTCCTTTTTGCACGTTTGTGTCATAGAAATGTCCAAAATGTCATTGCCTTTCCTTAGCACCACTCATACTGTGCAGGCAGTGAGAGCTGTGTGGGTCTGCACTGTGTGCTGAGGCTGACTGAGAAATAGCAACTGCCAGGTAAGAGTATTCCCCCGAAATGCTGGCTGCGTGTCCTCGGGTTGCCAGCTGCTTTTACCAGCTCAGACTATGGGAAAAGGCTCAGCGGAACTGTTCAGCAGTCAAAACGTTATGATGAGGAAAACATTCCACAGTTCAGCTTACTGTTACTTTGGTATTTCACAAAGACAGTGGTGTGTGGCAGTTGAAGCAGCTTAGCCTCTCGCTGCTGCAGTTTGAAATGACATCCTGGCCCAGAGTTCTGCCACAGCTTGTCAGCAGCCATTGGGAGCCGGGAGAAGTGAAGATGCAGCAGGATGCACCCCCAGCGGCATCAGTGGCAGCACCTCTCTTGGGTGATCCGAGTGCCTGCTCCTGCTCTGATGAGCCAGGCGCGTGCCATCCAGAAGGAGCTGGAGAGCTGGCTGCGCTGCATGTGCCATCTCTGCTGGTTCTTGCCGAACTGCCTCTAGAAAGCCTGCAGTTAGCCAGTTGGACTTCCCATGCTTTAAATAATAAGTTTTCAGTTTCCTGTACTTTGCCAGAGGTTTCAAATCACAACAGGAAGGGCAGGAAGAAGGTACTTTTTGACGTTCAACATTGTGAATCTCGACGACTCATTCTCATCCATGTTACTGAGGGAGAAAAGGCCTTGGTTAACAAAAATAAAAATGTTGGATCTCTGCAGTGTGGTACTGTAACGGGATTACACAGTTGTCTCTGAACCTTCATTTACTATCCAAAGCTAGCAGTAAGAGAATGACAGTCTTCATGGTCTGTCATACAAATTGCATTCCCACAACTTATCTGTTTTCAAATATTTGTTTTAATAGCCAAGCATGGTGTGGTCACATTTTTTTCGTTTGGCAGGGAGCCACAAGCCTGTAAGAGGTCTTCATCTTTCAAACAAAGAGCGTTGTACGTCCACAGGGCTGGTATAACTGGTCTCATCCATGGCTCCTGGCAGTGAAGGCCTTAAAGTGTCATCTTGAGTGAGATCTCAGCCTCATTGCAGAACAATCACTGCGTGTGTGCAGAGCGTCCAGCTCTGTTCTTGGTCAGCTGTGGCACGCTGCATCAACACCACACACAGCGTGCAGCACTTTCTGCCTCCAAGATGTAAACTACAGAGCTCTGAAATTTGATGAGTTTTGGGTTTTTAATCATGGATGCTTGTCTGCCTGCAGTCTGTATGATTGTCCTTCCAGAGTAAGTTACTGTCATCTTGAATGTATATGCTGCTTGTCCCTGAAAAGTAAACATTTTTTAATATCTCCATATTTGAAAATGTGGCATGTGGTTTTGCAGTAAAAGTTAGGTTGTGAGTACAAAACTGTAGTTTTATAGGGTGATAAGTAGGTACTGCTGAGCAGGTGGATAGCATTAGTGTTTTCTTCAGTGTTTATGGAGTACNAAAAAAAAAAAAAAAAAAAAAAAAAAGCTGTGGCCGATGCAATGTACTATGTATGTTTGAGAAGATTTGGTTGGAGTCCTTGATGCAGCGTGTTCTGTCACCTACATAAACAATTTTAGTATGCCCATGCCACACAGATGAACGTTCTGCAGATGACAGCA
This sequence comes from Alectura lathami, assembly GCA_013399715.1. Lineage (NCBI taxonomy): Eukaryota > Metazoa > Chordata > Aves > Galliformes > Megapodiidae > Alectura > Alectura lathami. The sequence goes on along the minus strand of VXAV01006090.1, from coordinate 8,690 downwards.
AGCACACTAGTTGTTTTGAATGACTCCTGTCAAACCAACTTGTCACAAGCCAGTGCTATACAAAATTAGTTAACTGTGGTGTTGGCCTAGGCCAGCAGCAGCCAGCCCTGCATGGAGCACCCTGCGTGAGGAGCACGGTCCCGCTCCCATCAGAGCAGCTGCCTGGGGAAATAAATTCCAGGAGCTCCCTGCAACAAAACCAGTGTTATCTGATAGACAAACGTGTTAGTGGGAGGTGCCCGCTCAGAGTGGCACTTCCCCCCAGGTTTTTTCATATCAGCATATGGCTTGTATTTAAAATTAAAAAATTATTTTGTTTTGGGGTGTTTTTTGTTTGTTTTTATGGAACTGACCTTGGGGTCTAAAATGGAGGATAAGTGCTGGTTAGTTGATCTTCATAGTAGGGGCAATGCAACTGGTATGAAGGATGCATGAAACCTTACGTAAGGGAGCATAAGCTATGGAAGTGACCAATGCCCTTGGGATTGATTTGGACTTTGTTTCCTATAATTGTCCTGTGATTTAAACTGAAAGGAAAAAGACAGGCTTAAACCATCAAGTATTCCAGCTATAGAGAGGATAATTCCTCTAAAATCATCTGTCTCTTATGCCTGTATTTGTGCAGGTATTTAAGACCCATCAGCTGCTGTTATGGGTACCAAATGACAGCAGAGACGTGAGTCAGCAGCCAGCGCTTCAAAGAGAACGTGAACGTCATTGGAGCCGCAGGCTGAGCGCATGACGATGCTCAGGTCAGAAAATAGGGCTGAATGATGTGGCACACGGGCAACCGATGGTGTTGGTACAAAGTCAACAGTGCCGAGTTCCTCAGGTGAAAGAGCGAAACATCATTTTGTGTGGGGTTTTTTTTCTGTTTGCTTTTCACAGTGTTTCTCATTTAGAATACTAGAGAGTTTTGCTTTTTAAACATTAGCATAAATTAATCGAAGAAAATGTATGTCCATTTGTTGCATTCATGTTCTCTGCACCCAAAAAAAAACAAATATGATTCTTCTGTTTTAACTGGCTTTGCATTTTTTTAGCCCCATACTGCAAAAATCTTTTTTCTTTCTCTAACTTATTTTTTTCTCTTTTATTTAAATGGACACTTTGTTACTGTGTGGCTTCCTGTACCAATTTTATATCACAGTGTTCTTTTACAAGAAACTGTCAGTCAAATTCTGCCAGTCAAAACCAAATCATGCAATTTCTAGACAGGGGTTACTCTCCTACTGTGTAGATCGAGCTGTGTGTGTCCAAGTTAGACAGCTAATTATCAGCAGAAAGAGAAAAGTCTTCTTCCCTTTCCCACCTTGATGCTTTCAGCTACATCTCACTAATCCTGATCTTTTTAATCACCTGAAATCCTCAAAAATCTCAGGTGATTATTGGAACTGGGTGCAGCTTTATTCTGCAGGTGCAGAACTGAAATATGCTCTGGCTGGGGGAAGGATGCCTAGTAATGCTGGGTAAAGCAAGCACACTGTGAACTGAAATTGCAGCATGTTTCATTTTGATCCCTTTTCTGTGCTGTAAACAGTAGTTTCTGTAACTTACACTTTTCTGTCTCAGAGAAGACTTGCCTTGCATTGGTCGCCCTTCTGGTTTCAGTAGGGATTTTTGTCTTTCAAGCCTATAACTGCTTTACACTTGTAGAATGCAAATCATTGCAGGCTTGTCTCAGTTACCAGGTTCATCTCTCAAACACCTTTAGGACAGATATGTGACAAATTAGTTACAAAGATGTTGTCAACTGAGCTGCCACCTACAGGACAACTCCAGATTTATTTTCTCTCTTGTGTATCTGATTATAGATCATTTGTGCTTTTATATGTATGTATGTATGTGTACTGGCCCGGGGATCTACAGGCCAGTCAGCCTTACGTCTGTGCCTGGGAAGATCATGGAGCAGATGCTTCTGGAAGCCATGTTAAGGCACACATGAGATGAGGAGATGATCTGAGACAGCCGGCACGGCTTCACCGAGGGCAGGTCGTGCTTGACCAATCTGGTGGCCTTCTATGATGGAGTGATGGCATCGGTGGACCAAGGGAGGGCAATGGATGTCGTCTACCTGGACTTGTGCAAGGCCTTTGACACGGTCCCGTACCATATCCTTATCTCTAAACTGGAGAAAGATGGATTTGATGGGTGGACTGTTCGCTGGATAAAGAACTGGCTGGAGGGTCGCAGCCAAAGGGTTGTAGTCAATGGCTCCACGTCCAGGTGGAGGCCGGTCACAAGCGGTGTCCCCCTGGGGTCCGTCTTGGGACCGGTGCTCTTCAACATCTTTATTGACGACTTAGACTGTGGGATCGAGTGCACCCTCAGCAAGTTTGCTGATGGCACCAAGCTGAGTGGTGCAGCTGATACCCCTGAAGGAAGGGATGCCATCCAGAGGGACCTGGACAGGCTGGAAAAGTGGGCCCACGAGAACCTGATGAGGTTCAGCAAGGCCAAGGGCAAGGTGTTGCACTTGGGTCGCGGCAATCCCAGGTGTGTATACAGACTGGGAGCAGAACTCCTTGAGAGCAGCCCTGCGGAGAAGGACTTGGGCGTTGTGATTGATGAAAAGCTGGCCATGAGCCGGCAGTGCG
>VXAV01006089.1:0-10343 GCA_013399715.1 Alectura lathami | reverse complement strand
CTTGGAGGAGCGATCCCCCTTGCACCCAGCGCTATAATAAAGATACCTGCTTTATAACTTTCTGAGGTATAGAGTTTGTTTCCACGCATCAGGTGTTAGGGTTAGGGTTAGGGTTAGGGTTAGAATTACGGTTAGGATTACGGTTAGGATTACGGTTATGGTTTAGTGTGTAGTGTTAAGGGGAAGTGTTACGGTTAGTATTTGCGATTAGGGTTAGGATTTAGGGTTAGGGTTACGAATAGGGTTAGTGTTAGGGTTATTAGGATTAGGGTTAGGGATAGATCTGCAGAGATCGGTAGAGGACTACAAAGCTCTACAGAGGCCTACAGAGGCCTACAAAGCCCTACAAATCACTACAAAGACCTACAGAGTCCTACAAATCTCTACAGAGCCCTGTAGATCTCTACAGAGCCCTACAGAGCCCTTCAGAGACCTTTGGAGCCCTACAGAGCCTCACAAAGCCCTACAGAGACCTACATAGTCCTACAGAGCCCTACAAATATCTACAGAGGCCTACAGAGTCCTACAGAGCACTACAGAGCCCTACAGAGCCCGACAAATCTCTGCAGGGTTAGGGTTAGTGTCAGGGTTAGAGTTACGATTATGGTTATGGTTTAGTGTTTACTCTTAAGGGATGGTGTTACGGTTAGGGTTTGTGTTTACGGTTAGGGTTTAGGGTTAGGTTTAGGGATAGTGTTAGTGTTACGTTTATTTGGATGAGGGTTATCGTTATGGTTAGTGTTAGGGTTAGACCTGCAGAGCCCAGTAGGGGACGACAAAGATCTATAGAGCCCAACAGAGCCCTACAAAGCTCCACAGACCCTGTAGAGCTCTACAGAGCCTCACAAAGCCCTACAGAGCCCTTCAGAGCACTACAGAGACCTACAGAGCCTCACAAAGCCCTACAGAGCCCTGCAAAGCGCTACAGAGGCCTATGTAGTTCTACAGAGCACTACAGAGCCCTACAGAGACCTACAAATCTTTACAGGTTTAGGGTTAGGGTTAGGGTTTTTAGGGTTAGGGTTAGGGTTAGAGTTACGGTTATGGTTTAGTGTTTTGTGTTAAGAGACAGTGTTACGGTTAGGGTTTGTGATTACGGTTAGGATTTAGGGTTAGGGTTACGGATAGGGTTAGTGTTGGGGTTATTAGGATTAGGTTAGTGTTGGACTTGCAGGGCCAGGTAGAAGACTACAAAGCTCTACAGAGCCCTACAGAGCCCTACAGAGCCCTACAAATCAATAGAAAGACCTATAGAGCCCTTCGGATCCTACAGAGCCCTTCGGAGCCTTACAGAGACCTACAGTGCCTCACAAACCCTACGGAGCCCTGCAAAGCCCTACAGAGGCCTACAGAGTCCTATAGAGACCTACAAGGCCCTACAAATATCTGCAGGGTTAGGGTTAGGGTTAGGGTTAGGGTATTTAGGGTTAGGGTTAGGGTTAGGGTCAGGGTTAGAGTTAGGATTACGGTTATGGTTTAGTCTTTATTGTTAAGGAATAGTGTTACGGTTAGGGTTTGTGTTTAGGGTTAGAGTTCAGGGTTAGGGTTAGGGATAGGGTTAGTGTTAGGTTTCTTTGCATTAGGGTTAATGTTAGGGTTAGTGTTAGGGTTAGACCTGCAGAGCCCAGTAGAGGACTACAAAGCTCTACAGAGCCCTACAGAGCCCTACAAATCTCTACAAATACCCACAGAGCCCTACAAAGCTCTACAGAGCCCTGTAGATCTCTACAGAGCCCTACAAAGCGGTACAGAGCCCTTCAGATCCCTGGAAAGCCCTGCAGAGCCTCACAAAGACCTACAGAGACCTACAGAACCCTACAGAGCCCTACAAAGCTCTACAGAGGCTTACAGAGTCCTATTGAGCACCATAGAGCTCTACAGAGGCCTACAGAGTCCTACAAATATCTGCAGGGTTAGGGTTAGTGTTAGGGTTAGGATTTTTAGGGTTAGGTTTAGGGTTAGGGTCTGGGTTAGAGTAAGGATTACGGTTATGGTTTAGGGTTTATTGTTAAGGGATAGTGTTACGGTTAGGGTTTGTGCTTAGGTTTAGGGTTTTGGGTTAGGGTTACGGAGAGTGTTAGAGTTAGGTTTATTTGGATTAGGGTTAGCGTTATGTTTAGTGTCATGTTTAGACCTCCAGAGCCCGGTAGAGGACTACAACACTCTACAGAGCCCTACAGAGCCCTACAAAGCTCTACAGAGCCCTGTATATCTCTACAGAGCCCTAAAAAGCCCTACAGAGCCCTTCAGAGCCCTACAGAGACCTACAGAGCCTCACAAAGCCCTACAGAGACCTGCAAAGCGCTACAGAGGCCTACATAGTTCTACAGCGCACTACAGAGCCCTACAGAGAACTATAGAGCCCTAAAAATCTTAACAGGGTTAGGGTTAGGGTTAGGATTATTAGGGTTAGGATAAGGGTTAGGATTACAGTTACGGTTTAGTGTTTAGTGTTAAGGGAGAGCGTTACGGTTAGGGTTTGTGATTAGGGTTACGGTTTAGGGTTAGGTTTAGGGATAGGGTTAGTGTTAGGGTTATAAAGATTAGGGTTAGGGTTAGGGTTAGGATTAGGGTTATGATTAGACTTGCAGAGCCCGGCAGCGGAATACAAAGATCTACACTGGCCTACAGAGCCCTACAGATCCCTGCAAAGCTCTACAGAGAGCTGTAGATCTCTACAGGTCTCTACAAAGCCCTGTAGACCTCTACAGAGCCCTACAATGACCTACAGAGCCCTTCAGAGCCCTACAGATCCCTACAAAGCTCTGCAGAGCCTACAGACTCCTACAGAGCACTACAGAGCCCTAGAAATCTCTACAGGATTAGGGTTAGAGTTAAGGTTTTTAGGGTTAGGGCTAGGGTTAGTGTTACAGTTATGGTTTAGTGTTTAGTGTTAAGGGATACTGTTACGGTTAGGATTTGTGATTAGGGTTAGTGTTTAGGGTTACAGTTAGGGTTAGGGATAGGGTTAGTGTTAGGGTTATTTGGATTAGCGTTAGGGTTAGGGTTAGTGTTCGGTTTAGACCTGCGGAGCCCGGTAGAGGACTACAAAGCTCTACAGAGCCCTACAGAGCCCTACAGAGCCCTACAGAGTGGTACAAATCTCTTCAAAGACCTACAGAGCGGTACAAATCTCTACAGAGCCCTGTAGATCTCTACAAAGCCCTACAGAGCCCTTTGGAGCCCTATAGAGCCCTACAGAGCCCTACAGAGACCTACAGATCCCTACAGAGCCCTACAAATCTCTACAGAGGCCTACAGAGAGCTACAGAGCACTACAGAGCCCTACAGATATATACAGAGCAGTAAAAATCTCTACAGGTTAAGAGTTAGAGTTAGGGTTAGGGTTATTAGTGTTAGGGTTAGGGTTACTGCTAGGGCTATGGTTTAGTGTTTAGTGTTAAGGGAGAGTGTTACGGATGGGTTTGTGATTAGGGTTAGGGTTTAGGGTTGCGGTTACGGATAGGGTTTGTATAAGGTTTATTGGGATTCGGTTTAGGGTTAGGGTTAGGGTTAGGTTTAGACCTGCAGAGCCCAGTAGAGGACTGCAAATCTCTACAGAGCCCTACAGAGCCCTACAGATCCCTACAAATCTCTGCAGGGTTAGGGTTAGTGTTAGGCTTAGGTTTTTTAGTGTTAGCGTTAGGGTTAGGGTTATGGTTTAGCGTTTAGTGTTAAGGGAGAGTGTTACGGTTAGGGTTTGTGATTAGAGTTAGTGTTTATGGTTAGGGTTAGGGATAGGGTTAGTTCTAGGGTTATTATGATTAGCGTTAGGTTTAGGGTTAGGATTAGACCCGCAGAGCCCGATGGAGGACTGCACATCTCTACAGAGCCCTACAAAACTCTACAAAGACCTACAGAGTCCTACAAAGCTATACAGAGCCCTAGAGTGGTGTACAGAGGCCTACAGAGTCCTACAGTGTACTACAGAGCCCTACAGAGACCTACAGAGCACCACAAATCTCTGCCGGCTTACGGTTAGGGTTAGGATTAGTGTTAGGGTTAGGTGTACGGTTAGTGTTACGGTTATAGTTTCATGTTTAGTGTTAAGGGAGAGTGTTATTGTTAGGTTTTGTGATTAGGGTTATGGTTTAGGGTTAGGGGTATGGATAGGGTTAGTGTTATTAGTATTAGGGTTAAGGTTAGGAATAGGGTTAGACCTTCAGAGCCCAGTAGAGGACTACAAAGCTCTACAGAGCCCAACACAGCCCTACAGAGCCCTACAAATCTCTGCTGGTTTAGGGTTTGAGTTAGGCTTAGGGTTATTAGAGTTAGGGTTAGTGTTAGTGTTATGGTTATGGTTAGGGTTGCGGTTATGTTTTAGTGTGTAGTGTTAAGGGGGAGAGATATGGTTAGGGGTTGTGATTAGGGTTATGGTTTAGGTTTATGGTTAAGGATAGGTTTAGTGTTAGGTTTATTAGGATTAGCGATAGGGTCAGGGTTAACGTTAGGGTTAGGTTTAGAACTGCAGAGCCCGGTAGAGGACAACAAATCTCTACGGAGCCCTGCAGAACACTACAGAGCCCTACAAATCTCTACAAATTCGTATGGAGCCCTACACATCTCTACATTGCCCTGTAGATCTCTACAAAGCCAGACAAGGACCTACAGAGACCTTTGGAGCCCTACAGAGACCTACAGATCCTCACAAAGCCATAGAGAAACCTACAGAGCCCTAAAAAGCACTACACTGCTATACGGAGGCCTTCAGAGTCCTACAGAGCACTAAAGAGCCCTACAGAGACCTTCAAATATCTACAGTGTTAGGGTTAGCGTTAAGGTTACGGTTATGTTTTAGTGTTTATTGTTAAGGGAGTGTGTTACGATTAGGTTTTGTGATTACGGTTAGTGTTTAGGGATAGGGTTAGGGATAGGGTTAGTGTTAGGGTTATTAGGAGTAACGTTAGGGTTAGTGTCAGTGTTAGGGTTAGACTTGCGAAGCCTGGTAGAGGACTGCAAAGATCTACAGATCCCTACAGAGACCTACAGAGCCCTACAAATACCTACAAAGACCTACCGAGCCCTCCAAAGCTGTACAGAGGCCTGTAGACCTCTACAGAGCCCTACAAAGCCCTTCGGAGCCCTACAGAGCCCTACAGAGCCTCACAGAGCCCTACAGAGACCTACAGAGCCCTACAGAGCCCTACAGAGCCCTACAAAGCTATACAGAGGCCTACAGTGTCCTACAGAGCACTACAGAGCCCTACAGACTCCTTCGGAGCTCTACAAATCTCCGCAGGTTTAGGGTTAGGGTTAGGGTTATTAGGGTTTATGTTTAGAGTTAGGGTTAGAGTTATGGTTTAGTGTTTAGTGTTAAGGGAGAGTGTTACGGTTTGCGTTTGTTATTAGTGTTAAGGTTTAGGTTTAGGTTTATTGATAGGGTTAGTGTTAGTGTTATTTGGATTAGGGTTAGGGTTAGTGTTAGGGTTAGACCTGCAGAGCCTGTTAGATGACAACAAAGCTCTACAGAGCCCTACAGAGCCCTACAGATACCTACAAGTCTCTACAAAGTCCTACAGAGCCCTACAAAGATCTGCAGAGCCCTGTAGACCTCTGCAGAGCACTACAAAGCCCTACAGAGCCCTTTGGATCCCTACAAAGCCTCAAAAAGCCCTACAAAGATCTACAGAGACCTACAGAGCCCTACAAATCTCTACAGAGTCCTACAGAGTCCTACAGAGCAGTGCAGAGCCCTACAGAGACCTGCTGAGCCCTACAAATATCTGGAGGGTTAGGGTTAGGGTTATTATGGTTAGGGTTAGGGTTAGGGTTTGAATTAGTGTTAGGTTTACAGTTATGGTTTATTGTGGAGTGTTAGGGTAGAGTGTTACGGTTAGTGTTTGTGATTAGGGTTAAAGTTTAGTGTTAGGGTTTGGAATAGAGTTAGTATTAGGGTTATTAGGATTAGGGTTAGCATTAGGGTTAGGGTTAGACTTGCAGAGTCCGGTAGATGTCTACAAAGCTCTACAGAGCCCTACAGAGCCCTACAGAGCCCTACAAATGTCTAGATGTGCCTAAAGATCCCTACAAAAGTCTACAGAGCCCTGTAGACCTCTACAGAGCCCTACAAAGACCTACAGAGCTCTTTGGAGGCCTACAGAGTACTACAGAGCCTCAGAAAGACCTACAGAGACCTACAGAGCCCTTTGGAGCCTTACAGAGCCTCACAAAGTGTTACAGAGACCTACAGAGACCTACAGAGCCCTACAAACCTCTACAGAGGCCTATAGTTTCCTACAGAGCACTACAGAGGCCTTCAGTGACCTACAGAGCACTACAAATCTCTACAGGGTTAGGGTTAGGGTCATTAGGGTTAGGGTTAGGGTTGGGGTTAGGGTTGGTGTTACAGTTATGGTTAAGTGTTTAGTGTTAAGGGAGAGTGTTACGGTTAGGTTTTGTGATTAGGGTTAGGGTTTAGGGTTTTGGTTAGGGATAGGTTTTGAGTTAGTGTTAAGGTTACATTTATGGTTTAGTGTTTAGTGTTAAGGGAGAGTGTTACAGTGAGTGTTTGTGATTAGGGTTAAAGTTTATGGTTAGGGTTAGGGATAGAGTTAGTTTTAGGGTTATTAGGATTAGGGTTAGCATTAGGGTTAGGGTTAGACCTACAGAGCCCGGTAGAGGACAACAAAGCTCTACAGAGAACTTCAGAGCCCTACAGAGCCCTACAAATCTCTACAAATACGTACGAAGCCCTACAAATATCTACAGAGCCCTGTAGATCTCTACAAAGCCGGACAAAGACCTACAGAGATCTTTGGAGCCCTACAGAGCCTCACAAAGCCCTACAGAAGCCTACTCACTGCAGAGCCCTACAGAGACCTACAAATCTCTACAGGGTTAGGGTTAGGATTAGGATTAGGTTTACGGTTATGGTTTAGTGCTTATTGTTAAGGTAGTGTGTTGTCGCAGTAGAGACGGACACGACATAGACGTTGCAAGTATACAGATAAGCAAGCTTTTTTATTACGCAGGTAAACAACATTTTATATGTTATGCTTCTATTGTTTAAAGGAATCAGACTGTACACACGTCCTTCTGTATGCTGATTCGTCATCCAGGCGGCGTATTCACAGAGTCGCATTCTGATTGGTGGTGACGTGGCGTTGCGTTGGCTACGTGTACTTCCAAAACTAGTTTTTCTTTCTTCTACCATTGTTCTCGTCCCTTAGCAACACATCCATGTCTTAAAACTAAATCCTGTTTCTCTCCATACTGTTCGTACCTTACATTGTACATTGTTCTCTCCATACTGTTCGTACCTTACATTGTACATTGCGGGTACACAACTGTATCTTTCCATTCTGTTTCGTACATTATGGGTACACAACTATATCGTTCCATTCTGTTTCTTCCAGCAGGTGCCACCCAGCCTCCTCCACAGTGTGTTACAGTTAGGTTTTGTGATTAGGGTTAGGGTTTAGGGTTAGGTTTAGGGATAGGGCTAGTTTTAGTGTTATTAGGACTAGTGTTAGGGTTAGTGTTAGTGTTAAGGTTAGACCTGCGGAGCCCGGTAGAGGACTGCAAATATCTACAGATCCCTACAGAGCCCTACAGAGACCTATAAATCTCTACAAAGCCCTACCGAGCCCTCCAAAGCTGTACAGAGCCCTGCAGACCTCTACAGAGCCCTACAAAGACCTACAGAGCCCTTTGGAGGCCTACAGAGCCCTACAGAGCCTCACAAATCCCTACGGAGTCCAACAGAGCCCTTTGGAGCCCAACAGAGCCTCACAAAGCCCTCAGAGCCCTACAGAGCCCTACAAATCTCTACAGAGGCCTACAGAGTCATACAGAGCCCTACAAATCTCTACAGGGTTAGGGTTATTAGGGTTAGGGTTAGGGTCATTAGGGTTAGGGTGAGGGTTAGATTTAGGGTTAGTGTTGCGGTTACGGTTTAGTGTTTAGTGTTAAGGGAGTGTGATACGGTTAGGGTTTGTGATTAGGGTTAGGGTTTAGGGTTAGGGTTAGTGATAGGGTTAGTGTTAGGGTTATTAGGATTAGCATTAGGGTTAGGGTTAGGATTAGGCTTAGGTTTAGACCTGCAGAGCCCTGTAGAGGACTGCAAAGCTCTACAGAGACCTACAGAGCACTACAGAGCCCTTCAAATCTGTACAAATACCTACAGATCCCTACAGAGCTCTACATAGCCATGGAGACCTATACAGTGCCCTACAAAGACCTACAGAGGCCTTCAGAGCCCTAGAGATCCCTGCAGAGCCTCACAAAGTCCCACAGAGCCCTACAGAGCCCTACAAATCTCTACAGAGGCCTACAGAGTCCTATAAAGTGCTACAGAGTCCTACGCAAAACTACAGAGCCCTACAAAGCTCTACAGTGTTAGGGATATGGTTAGGGTTAGGGTTATTAGGGTTAGGGTTAGGCTTACGGTTACGGTTATGGATTAGTGTTTAGTGTTAAGGGAGAGTGTTACGGTTAGTGTTTGTGATTAGGGTTAAAGTTAAGGGTTAGAGTTAGGGATAGGGTTAGTTTTAGGGTTATTAGGATTAGGGTTAGTGTTAGGGTTAGACCTGCAGAGCCCGGTAGAAGACTACAAAGCTCTACAGAGCCCTACAGAGCCCTACAAATCTCTACAAATACGTACAGAGACCTACAAATCTCTGCAGAGCCCTGTAGATTTCTACAAAGCTGGACAAAGTCCTACAGAGCCCTTCGGAGCCCTACAGAGACCGACAGATCCTCACAAAGCCCTACAGAAACATCTACAGAGCCCTACAGAGACCTATAAAGCTATACAGAGGCATACAGAGTCCGACAGAGCCCTACAGAGCCCCACAGAGACCTACAAATCTCCACAATGTTAGGGTTAGGGTTAGGTTTACGGTTATGGTTGAGTGTTTATTGTTAAGGGAGTGTGTTATAGTTAGGTTTTGTGATTAGGGTTAGGGTTTAGGGTAAGGGTTAGGGATAGGGTTAGTGTTAGAGTTATTAGGACTAGCGTTAGGGTTAGTGTTAGTGTTAGGGTTAGACCTGCGGAGCCCGGTAGAGGACTGCAAAGATCTACAGAGCCCTTTGTAGCCCTACAGAGACCTACAAATCTCTACAAAGATCTATAGGGCACTACAAAGCTCGACAGAGCCATGTAGTCCTCTTCAGAACCCAACAAATTCCTACAGAGCCCTACAGAGGCCTACGAAGCTCAACAGAGGCCTATAGAGCCCTACAGAGCCCTACAGAGCCTCACAAAGCCCTACAGAGAACAACAGAGACCTACAAATACCTTCAAAAATCTACAGAGGCCTACCGAGTCCTACAGTGCTCTACAGAGCCCTACAGAGACCTACAGATCCCTACAAATCTCTACAGGGTTAGGGTTAGGGTATTGGGGTTAGCGTTAGGGTTAGAGTTAAGCTTAGGGTTACGGTTATGGTTTAGTGTTTAGTGTTAAGGGAGAAGGTTACGGTTAGGTTTTGTGATTAGGGGTAGTGTTTAGGGTTATGGTTAGGGATAGGGTTAGTAAAATTTTTATTTGTATTAGGGTTAGGGTTAGGGCTAGGGTTATGGTTTAGTGTTTATTGTTAAGGGAGTGTGTTACGGTTAGGTTTTGTGATTAGGGTTAGGGTTTAGGGTTAGGGTTAGGGATAGGATTAGTGTTAGGGTTACTAGGACTAGCGTTAGGGTTAGTGTTAGTGTTAGGGTTAGGCCTGCAGTACCCGGTAGATGACTGCAAATATCTACAGATCCCTACAGAGCCCTACAGAGCCCTACAAATCTCTACAAAGACCTACAGAACCCTCCAAAGCTGTACAGAGCCCTGCAGACCTCTACAGATCCCTACAAAGACCTACAGAGCCCTTTAGAGGCCTACAGAGCCCTACAGAGCCTCACAAATCCCTACAGAGACCTACAGATCCATATAGAGACCTACGAAGCCTTATAAAGCCCTACAGAGTCCTACAGAGCCCTACGGAGCCCTACAAAGCTCTACAGAGGCCTACAGAGTCCTACAGTGCACTACAGAGCCCTACAGAGACATACAGAGCTCTACAAATCAACGCAGGGTTAGGGTTAGTGTTAGGGTTAGACCTGCGGTGCCCGGTACAGGAACGCAAAGATCTCAGAGCCCTACAGAGCCCTACAGATCCCTACCAATCTCTACAAAGACCTACAGAGCCCTAAAAAGCCCTACAGATGCCTGTAGATCTCTACAAGCCCTACAAGCAGCGACAGAGCTCTTCGGAGCCCTACAGAGCCTCACAAAGCCCTACGGCAACCTACAGACCCCTACAGAGTGCTACAAAGCACTACAGAGGCCTACAGAGTCATAGGTTTCTAACCCCTCCGGCCCCTCCCAGCTCAGCGTGGGGCACTGCAGAGCCAGGCCC
>VXAV01006088.1:35035-47311 GCA_013399715.1 Alectura lathami | reverse complement strand
AAAAAAAAAAACTAAAAAAAAAACCACTGAAAGGATAATGAACGAATATCCACACAACATTTAGACCACCTTACCTTTAACTAAAAGTAGTTGGGGGAGGTAAGGTGGGAAATCATGGGATTAAAATCTAAGGACTGCTGGAATGAGCAAGAAGAAATCCCTTTCCTGCACAAAGAAAAGCCAAAAATATTTACAGCTCATTTTCTTAAGGAAGAGAAATGGAACAAGCCCCCCAGGGAACAAATTTTAATTAAACCATGCATCTTTCTCCCATCCTATTGACAGGAATAACTAAGACAAGGATGCACTCAGGAGTGTTTTGGGAGCAAACAGATAACAGTAGCACATAACCAATAAATACAGAAAATGCATTACCTAACTTCAAATGGTAAGATAAATATTTATTATTTCAAGGCAAACTACGTGTAACTAAACTTTATGAGGTGCCCAAAATTGTACCTAGCACTTAGTGAGTAAACACTACATTCCACATCTAACAGTTGTGTAAAGGTGAGGGAGATAAAAGGGTTGTATTAGATACTTGGTTCTCATGACTATGATGGCATGCATCAAATCCTAGCCCAAGGCTCTGTTCTAGCATTATCAGACCTGGCTTCAATGCCATTAACTACTCTACCTGAAACAGAAACAAATTTATCTGATCCACTGAGAAACAGCAAGAGACAGATGAAGAAAACAGTTAAAGCAAAGTATGAAGAAAGTGACCATCTCTTCTGCCACTGGGTCTTCTGACACGCTTGTGCCTTAGAGGAGTTTGTGTACAGCTTCGTACTTCAATCATTCATGTTTAGTCTTCACTGGGCTTTTTAAGTAATAGATTCAACAAGAATGTACTTTTTTGTGGTTAGTCATCAAAAAGCTGACTCTGTCTTTAAGACTAGTTTTTTTTTTTTTTTTTTAAACAGTTTTTTGAATTTTGGTAAGGTGAAAATGCAAGGACATGTTTTATCAAAAAACCCTTTGTTTACTTCCAGAAGCTATTCATATGTCATCATTTAAGTGTTCTCAGATAAGCAATATTAACATGTAACATGAATTTACATTCTCCCCCCTACTTCTACTTCTCTTTAATGATACAAATTTTATCATTATAAATGTCAACATTTCTGGCATTTATTACATGAACTGCAAGGCTATTAGAGAGACAATTTCTTATCTGAGAGGAGATAGAGGAATGGGAAGGAAATACTTCAGCACTCAGTGTCACACAGAAGGGTTATTACTTTATCCCAAAACACTCCTGAAAGAACCACAGTACTCTACATTAGAAGAAAGTATGCCCAAGTCTTTATAAGTACCCCTACAATGCCACTGTGTCAATTTACAAGATTATGAATGCAACAAAAGCGATATGATTATGAATGCATTTTGGTTATCATTTTACATGACATTTATCATAATTGTTGAGGAAACAGCCTAAACAGAAGTTTTAAATTTAACTCTTAATAGAAGACACTAATATTGCTGAACAATTGTATTAAAAACAGTAATTAAAACTTACTATAATATGTTAATTAGGAATTAAACAAGTAACCAATCTCTCAAATACATTTGAAGTGCCAAACTCAACTACCAAAACCAAGTAGAAGAGAAATCTAATCAAATACAGTATATCAGCTACTGGGAAACAATATCTATTGTGTTTATAACCATTAATATTTATACAATCAGGTAAGATTGTGAATTTATAATGCTGCTTCCTTAGATTTGGAGTGCTTCAGATTCAATAAGTATTTTACTTTAGAAATCTGACACACTTCCCACTAACTGCACCAGAACCTATAATTTCTATATGTATTATGAAATGTAAATCAAAAACTATCAGTAGTTCCAGTTATTGGAATGCTTCACCAAGTAACAAAAACATCAGAAGAACACAACATGAATCTTTAGAAAGTTTTGTGTGGTGTTGTGCAATGGATCAAAATGGAACCAGTTTTTCTATAGACACTTCCAAAACGTTCCTCCCAACAGATTCCAGCTTGCAAAGACAAACCAGAAATACACATTTTTTAGTATTTCATTTATAGTTCTAAGTTCACTTTGTTTCAATTCTTACTTTGTGTTATCTACAACATATTTTGTCAGACATAAACATCACCATGAGCTGGGAGACTAATATCTAGTTTTTTTCTTGCAATAAATACATTTTTATATAGTTGTTGGTCTTCTCTGAGTGGGTTTTCTTCCTTTCTCCTTTCAAAACTTCAGGAATTTTACTTCCAGATGAAAGATACAAATAGTCCTCAAGGCCTGAAGGTACACACAAACTTGCAGCTCAAGTGAGTACTACTGAAAAATTACACACTTATAGTCACAACAAAAGTCCCCCTTTAAAAAAAAAAAAAAAAGCNGCGTATGGGAAAAAAAAAAAAAAAGCCTAGCCTCAAAGAAGACAGACTTGTCATGCATTAGAAGCTGAGCAGAGCCGACTTGCTTTTTTCTTCTCTGTTTTGGAGTGAAAATAAACAATTGATCAAAAATTTTCCACAGTGGAGCAGTCTTACGTTGAAGGAGTCACAGTCAAAAAATAAAGACGGTTTTGTGAAGGAAAGTGAATTCAAGAAATGCAACAGGCAGAAAATGCCATAATGTTCAAAAGGTCTATCTACATTGAAATTAGTTGATCCAATACTGTAGTTAACTGCTACAGATGAATAACCCAAAAGATCTGGTCAGAACCAACAGAAGAACAAGCTTTTTCTTCATTTATTTGTAAGTAATTAGTGCCAAATTCTGTTTCCATGAATCAGTGAAATTTTTCTTTCAGTTCCAGCTGTGTGTAACTGTGACTATTTAAATAGGGTTTAATTAGTGTCACAGAAAGGTGCTTGACATAAAGAACAAACAAAATACTTTTCTTATTAATTTACTGTGATTTATCTGCAATAGGCTCTCTTCTCAAGGTCATGAATAATTTTATTAGAAATCTGCTCCAAACAGCATAAACATCAACCACATTCGCAAAGATTTCTTTTGAAGGAGTATTGGCCAAGAAAAATGTATATAAATATAGCAGGCAGAATTTCATCATAAACCTGAAAAGCAAGTGAGAAAAAACTGATCTCCAAAATTCTGAATTATTATGCGGTTGTTTTGTAAAAAAAATAAAGAAAAAAAAATCCACAAGTCCAGTCATGTCATTTCTGGATGACAACAACATTATATAAGCAATTCCACATGTGGAAAGGAAAATGATGCCATTCTGCAAACACTGCAATTACACTTGCTGAACAGACGGAAAAATGTCTACAGAGGGCTTTCTCCTCCAGGTGCTAAAAAACAAGTATCAGGTGGGCATATGGCACAAGGTGTATTTAAACACAGACTCGACAGGATATGGTAGAAACGTATGAGGTAGTTGTGATAGCCACAAGAAGACAAGAATTTAGCCACTAGAATCCCAAGCAAGGACCAGAATTATACAGGATGCAGTCCTCAGCTACACAGGTTCAGATTATACCTCTCCAAATGAAGAAGCAAGGTACATTAAGTATTTGTGTTGGATCACACCTTACGAGCACCTTGCACAGTATCCTTATGCAGAATGACCAGCAACACATAGGCTGTAAGTAAGAATTCCTTCTCAGGTACCTGCAATTTCCAAATTTGGGACTGAGGCGGAAAATGTACCAGAACCAACACCAATACCAAAATGGTATTGACTACGACGGATGAGGGAGGAACAGTGGATATTGTCTTCCTGGACGTCAGTAAGGCCTTAGACATTGTCCTCCATCAGATCCTCACGGAAAACATGACAGTGAGGTGGGCTGAAAACTGGCTGAACGGCCAGGGCCAGAGGACATCGGTCAGCATTGCAAAGTCTAATTGGAGGCCAGTAATGAGCAGAGTACCCAGGGGTCAGTACTGCACCCAGTCCTGTTTAACATCTTCATTAACAATCTAGACCAAGGTGTAGAGTGCACCCTCAGTAAATTCATGGATGACATGAGGGGAGGAGCTGACTCACCAGAGGGTTGTGCTGCCATCCAGAGAGATTGGTTTGAGAGGTAGGATGGACAAGAACTGCAGGAAGTTCAACAAGGAGAAGTGCAGAGTTCTGCACCTGGGGATGAGGAACTCCACATGCCAGGACATGCTGGGGGCCACCCAGCTTGAAAGCAGCTCTGCAGAAAAGGACCTGGGGATCCTGATGGATACCAAGTTCAACAGGAGTCAGCAACTGCTACGAAGGCTGACAGTACTCTTGGCTGCATTTGGCAAAGTATTGCCAGCAGGTCAAGAGAGGCGGGACCCTTCTCCTCTGTTTCAGCACTGTTGAGGCCACACCTGGAGAGCTGTATCCAGTTCTGCTTCCCCCCCCCCCAAGTCCAGCGCAATAGAGACATGGACATACTAGAAAGAGTCGAGTGGAAGGCCACCAAGACGCTGAAGGGACTGGAGCAACTCTTCTGTGAGAAAACGCTGTAAAAGCTGGGGCTGCTCAATCTGGAGAAGAGAAAGCTGAGGGTGCAAAGAACACAGAGCCAGGCTCTTTTCAGTGGTGCCCAGTGCCAGAACAAGAGGCAATGGGCACAAACTGGAACACAGGAGGTTCCATCTAAATATCAGGAACCACTTCTTTACAGTTCAGGTGATGAAGTACCAGCCTGGACACGGGGCTGGGCAAACTGCTCTGGGTGTCCCTGCTTGAGTAAGAATTGGAGCAGAAGGCCCTTGCAGAAGGCCCTTCTGACCTCAGCTGTTCTAAGATTCTGCCGTCTTCCATGAATTTATCTAGTCTTGTACTTTTACACTTCTATTGTCCACAACGTTCCATGGCAATGCATTCCACAGAACACCTATGCCGTACTCATGAAAATGTATTTCACAGCAACTACACAGCTTAAAAATGTATATAATGTTGCTGTGCCTCTCAGACTTTCTTGAAAAGAAATGCCAGGCATACAGGCCATAAAGAGGTTGTTCGTACAGACATTTACGTCCCTGATTTAGACAGTCAAGGGACTAGGACTATGCAGTGTCCTTGGTCTGTTTTCTTGATGTAGGTTTGAAATAAGTTTGGTGAACCATAAATAAATGATATTTAGGCCCTTGCACATCATGATATTCAGTACACATCTATCTCTTGAAAATGAATCATTCTTTTGAAGCTTTTTATTGGCGTTACTCATTTCAACTCAAGTGAGTTTGGTATCTCTATAATTGATTTTCTCTCTCCTTTTTTCCTTTAGCAATATGAAGTGCAATCAGCTTCAGTACTAACCCATGCGATGACTATCAAACTAGAAATAACTATGCAAGTGTTGCAGTAAATTACTAATTCACTTCATAATTTATTCTTACCTTACAAACACCCTCTTAACTATAAAGCTTACTAAAATTACTAGAAATTGACAGTCGAAAATGTCTATGTAAACATCAAAGATTAACTGTAATATTAATGACATCAAAATTGAAGAGCAAGATTCCACTATTTTAAGGCATTAAATATCAAATCCCTGTTCTTTGAAAAACCAGATCAACTAAAAGATTCTCACTGATACTGATGTCTTTCAGCATAGGACCACAAGGCAAACTGAAATCAATGAACTCTGTGAATGACACTAAACAGACCTGCACCTCCCTCTTACATCAGTGACTTCACATATTGGCAGAAAGGGGAAAATACTGAATATGGTATTTGTTAAACTTTTACACATGTTTTATGTGACCGGTGTAATGCATGAAATTTAAAACTAGTAGTTTTCAAGTTTATGACTTTTCTCTAGACAACAGCTCTGCAGACCAAGGAATCTGGTAAAAATGCTGTTGACAGTATTTGTAATAACGTTAAGATTTCAGTAAAATGCCACAGACAGTCAAAAAACACTTTTTGATGTTATTTCTCACTTCAACTGTTTTAGAAAAATAGTCGAATTGATCTACCAATCTCGGCATTATTTGCATACTATATTTGCATTTACTTTATTATTAACTGTTTGAGGCACACGATAACAATTCAAGTATTTAATTAAAAGCAAAAAAGCTAAGGATTTAAGGACACTTACTAGCAAGCTAATCACTGTAGTATGAAGATGAACACTTCTTCACTTTTTAAAGTGAAGAACTTTTAATTCCACTTTTAAAATTGAAATTCCTTTACAAAACTTGGTTGTTTCTTTGCTGCTCTCTTTCCCATACCCCTTTCACTAGTCTTCAATATTTATTATGCATTCTCAAGATTAGATCCTGAACACGGATCTGCCTGGGCAAATATCACATAACCACCTACAGTTAGGAAATAGTACGTATTTTAAAAAGGGAACTGCAAGAGAAATAAGTAGTTACTGCAAATACAACTGCCTTGAAGGAAAGAATGTTTCTTTATTTAAGACCATAGACTACCGACAGTCACCTGAATAGTAAAGTGTTCTCTGTTGAGCTCTGTAGGTCTTACCTACGATCTTTACCACCTATGGTACTCTTAAGCAACAGCATAAGAATCCCAGCTGGATCCCATCATTGTAACCTCTGTGACAACTATGGTCACTTCTCAGAACTAGTCTAAGGCCTTTGCGCACATCAAAAGCTAATAAAAAAATCTAAGAACACAAGAAACAAGGGCAAGGGTGAAAGACATTCTGGAGTCCATAATCATGTCAAAAAGACCTCTGACGTGAACAGAATCAGTTGTCAGTGAGAAGCAACATAAAACCGGAGAATGGTTCCAACAGAACTAACACGGGTGGATAATGGTAGGACAAGGGGGAATGGGCTAAAACTGAAAGAGGGGAGGTTTAGGTTGGACATCAGGAAGAAATTCTTCACTGGGAGAGTGGTGAGGCGCTGGAACAGGCTGCCCAGAGAAGTTGTGGCTGCCCCATCCCTGGCTGTGTTCAAGGCCAGGCTGGATGGGTTCCTGGGCAGTTTGATCTGGTGAGCTAGTGGCTGGCAGCCCTGTCCACGGCAGGGGGGTTGGAACTGGATGATCTCTGAGGTCCCTTCCAACCCAAGCCATTCTATAATTCTATGATTCTAACTACAATGATCAGCCTATCTCAGGAGGAGAAGAGGAACCTTTTATTTAAAAGGAATCAGAACAATGTCCCTGGAGATGTCACAGCAAATAGATGAAATCTTGCATCACATCAATAGAACCTCTCAGTCTGCAAAAAGACAGCAGTGAGCTGGAAAAAAATACATCTTTAAAGGATGTCCTCAGTCTGACTGGGATGGAGTTCATGTAAATCATAGTAATCCATATGGTGCTCTGTTTAAGATCTGTCACTAAAACAGTGTTGGTAACACAATCTTTTAGCTGTTGTTGAACAGGGCTTGCACAGCATCAAGGCTTTCTGTGTTTCTCCATCTGTGCCACAACCCCCACCCTGCTCCCCACTTAATTCAGCAAGGAGGCTGGGGGTAAGCAAGAGGCTGGGAGGGGATGCAGCCAGGACAGCCGACCCAAACTAACCAAAGGGTTATTCCATACCACGTAATTTACATTTTTCATTCCTCTGCAATAAAAAAATGGGGGTTAATTTTTTTTTCCAAAGTAGCCGTCGCTCCGAGATTGGCTGGGTATTGGTCTCCTTGTGGGAGGTGGTAATTGACTGCTTTTGCATCCCTTGGTTTAGTTGTGGGGTTTTGTTTTTCTTTGGCTTACTTTTTTCTTTTTCATCTTTCCTTCACTTATTAAAATATATATATATTTTTAATCAAACTATTATTGAATTATTATTTTTATCAACCTAGGTGTTTTCTTGCTTCTTATTTGCTCCATCAATCCTGCTGCAGAGGTTAGTGAGTGAGAGCAAGAGGTTTGTGTGGTGCTTAGCTGCCGGTCTGGTCTCAGTCCACCACAGGGGAAATAATACACCTTCTGGAACCTTTCCCTTCAGTTGTTAGCTGTATGTCCAAATTGCAAATTTTTCAGGAGTTTCAGAGCACCTGCTAATTAGGATTATCAGAAATTGCCTACCACAGAGGCACAAGACGACTGAAGATATATCAAAGATTGACAAACAGATCTTTTAGAAATTGTGGTAACAGTAAATTGCAGTAATTGGTATTTTACATAGAATCAGACAGTTTTACTCAAATGTGGACGAACAATTCTATCTTCCATGAGACTCTAAAGAAGATGATTTGTTGCCACTGAGTGTCAAATACACATTACTTTGAAAGTCAACTACATTTCGTAAAAATAAAGCCTAAGATTTCATTCATACTAGCTGTATTCCTGATCACTGATAGAGCAGTAATATCATGACTGTTGATACGCTAAGTCTGGTCCATATAGTGCAGTCCTACTGCATCAGAAACAGCCAAAGAGCACCAAAGTATGTAAATGCTTCCCACACTGTGCGAGGTAATGCAAAGGGAAAAAAGCAATAAGCCACTGCCTTTTTCTTTCTCTTTTAGATACAGAGCATGCCTCCTCTTTTAACTGCTGAAAGTTGAAGGAAACAGAGAGCTTCATAAGAATAGCTTTATAAAATGTGATTGGTTAATTATTTGACCACTACTCTGTCAAGCATCAGAAATATAGATATACAGTAGTTTCAAAAAAATATACATATATGTGAATCTAAGTATTGATTTATTTACACAGAAAACTTTTCCAGTAATTTTACTAGGAGGGCAGTAGCAACACAGGATGAGCCATGCATACAAACATGTTTCACTCGACTTTTGAAAACATACTATAAGATGAAACATTTCACATTTTTTAACAGAATAAGAATGTTGGATTACGCCTGGCTAAGTATTTTTTCTGAAATCTGAGAACATTAATGTTTATTGTTGCACTTAATGTAAAGATTTAGCATTCAGTGATAAGAACATGGGATAAATAACACTGCCATTATCACTTTCTCTTCAGCTGGGCTGAGGCAGCAATCACTACCTCTAAATAGACAGAAAACTTACCTTCCTCCAGTGACAGGAAAATTCTCTGCTACATTAACTTTTCTGCTTGTTGGTATCTATCTGAAAAGTGAAGATCATGTTCTTGTGAACATTTTTTTGCTTGACAGTAAAAACGATGAATGGAATTCTTTATTTATAAGAAAATCTAAACTAAATTATTTTCTTTTATGAGCTCTCAGGACCATAACGATGGTGAATCTCAGCACAAAGGATCTGTACAGCATAACATGCCCTCATTAGAGGTCTGTCCAACACTGTACAACACAGGTTTCCCAACATCTGAAGGGATGTAAAATCGGCTATGCCCTCTTAATGAAACAGAAAAAGAAGATACTTAAATGAGCACCTTATGGAGTCTATAACAAACACGTGCACCAGTGATTTACATCCTCCACTGATGATGTTGCAGTGCACAGGACACCTGGTCTCTGCATGCCATTGAGGCTGCCTGTCCCCCAGTACTGTCAGCTTCTGCGCAGGCACTACGCAGCAGATGTTCACAGGTAATGTTGCCAATTGCTCAACAGTGTTCAAATAAGAGAAGTCAGCAGAACGATGAGCAATTCACGCAGCTTTCTCCCACAAAATTGTTCTACTTCAATAAAACGGGCTGTGGGCCAGAAAACTGTTCTGAAGATGCAAGTATAACTTATACATCACCTTTCCCAGGGCCTTGTGGCCCCGCTTCTGTCAAATGATGTATCCCACTCACATAGCGGAGGACAAGTTTTAGTCCATTTGGGAGAGACAAAAAGGAAGAACGACTTGCTGCTAACACTGGAACAATTTATCATGTCCAGAGTCTGTTCCTGCATGCTGCCAAAGACCTCTAGGAAACAGGGAAATGAGGAATGTCTGTTGAAGCAGAGGAACTGTACTGAAAGCACTGCAAATTGTGCACCCTTTTACACTCGAAGACTTATTAGAAAAGCAACATAGACTATATAAGGGATAAAATACCAAACACTGAGTCACTGTCTTACCCTAAGAACAAAGGCTATCTCCATCAAATGCTGTTTATCTTCTCTTGCTATAAAACGTAAATATATTGCCTGCCAATCTTTCAGGGGTGTTACAATGATTAAATACTTCATATTTAGGAAAAAACAAACAAACAAACAAACAAAAAACCTTGTAAAGAGTGTAACAGTTATTAAAGCAAAGAACACATCAAGTATCTCCAGAAGCAATAATTAAAAAACATTACTATTTAAATAGCATATCTAACTTTACAAATTTTGGTTTACTACTGCGTACCAAGAATTACACATTATGATCATGATGTAAACAATGTGAAAGAATGAACTTTGACCTAAGATTCGTACAGTGAGCAAAAAAATGTTATTATCGTGAAATCACCTCAGAAGAAAATAGACATTTTTACAAGTCCTGATAATACAAACCGTTGAATTTAGCTCAGATATATGATTATTTGCATTGAAATCATGGAGACTAACAGACTCATACAGAATAGCATGTGCTTAAATGTACTTGCTGGTATTGGACTTCAACTGTCACTGCCTTTTACTTCAACCACATCTACTGGAGCTTCCTGAGTATTCTTATCTTTCAAGTGGTGGTTCATAGTTACCCATTGCATAGCATATATTAACATTTTTAACATTGTGAGTATGCCTAAAGAAATGCCAACAAGCATGCCAACAAGAAAAGTCTAAGAGCAATATGATTAAATATCAGTAGTGTGTAAAACAAGGCGTAATTTCTTCTTCCTTACTTGTTATAAGTTCAAGAGTGCATGTTTAAGTGTGTTAAAAAAACAAATAAACAAAAAAAAAAAAACACAACCAACTTGTACCTTTACAAGGGTTTATGATGGTTTGTACCAGTACATTTAAACAAAGGTATTCTTACACTAAGACAAACAATTGATATTTTAAAAACCAAACAAGTCATGCTTTGTTGACTGTTCAATCGATATTCCCAGCAATTTCAGGGGAAAGATAGTTCAACCTGCTGCAATGGACATCAGTGAGATACTGAGAAAACACCAAGACTTCAAAGGCTCAATGGACTTCAGCTAAATGCAAAAGAAAGCTTAGGGCAAAATGTCATGGAATTCCAAAAGGACTGCAGACTCCTAGAGAACTACTGCAACTCCCTATTAGATTACAAAACACAATACTTGGCATAGACATATCTTTACAAAATGAGTTCCCGGTAACATTTGCAGTCACAGATCATCTCAATTGTATTACCTTTTTCACATTTACAAATGCATGTGATTTTACAGCTGCAGTTCTCTTTTGCTCAGTCATGAAGATCCTTTCCACTATGAAGTTACCTGCTCATAATGCACTTCAGCCATCTGCATAATTGGACACTCTTAGAAAAATGACAAGTGTTAACAGCCCTGCTATGCATCCTACATTACACATAAACAGTGATAACTGAAATACAAATGTAGCCCCACAATATTCTTTTTCATCTCTGCAAATATATTTTGTGTGAAATGCACTTTTCCTATTAGACATACAATAGCATATCTGATCTTTCTGTTTGGAATGTTCCATTCTAGCTAAACCTTCTCTGACAATTCTGAAATGACCGCTAGGAGTTTTTTAGAAGAAAATATATCAAAAGTCAATTTCACACTTTTAATACCTAAGTAAATCAAGCAAACTCTGACAAAGATTCACTTGAATAAACACAAAGATCGAAGTCCTTGTTCTGCAAAAACCTGCATTATAAGTAGGTTACAGATTAAAATCATCTGTTATCAATAGTGAAATTTGTTTCCCCAGAATTCAGACTTAGAAGCATGAGGTTTTGTAATTTTTTAAAGAAAGGGCTGTATAGGCAATAAACAATGAACACTAAATGGAACAAGTCATGTAGCTATATGCGACAATGCCCTGCAATTTAGGGATGGCAGAAAGCCATGATTTGGAAGTGGTTATACTGCATGTGTAAAAAGCATCAAAGCAGTTAATGGATTAATGCAGAACATGAAAAATTCAATCCAAGTACCATACAGTTACTGATCTGGAAAATACAGCAATGGAAGATACTTATGTTTACTGATAGCAACTGAAGTTCTTTATGATTCTATGTTACCTTCAAAAGAAAATAGAGCACCCTTCCTGTGTAACACTTTCTTACGACCTCCAGTTTTGAGCAGTTCTGCAGGGGTAACCTAATAGTTAAATATAAAACACATACTGCCAGCAAAAGAGAAAATGAGAATTAAAATAAAAAAGTGTTTCAGAAGCACAGCACTTTCACACTTTCAAAACCAACAGGTATATATTGATTTTCCTATCCATTAATATATCCTACTTAATCCTACTTTAGAGGAGTGCTGTGGTTTATAACACCACAAGATACTCATCCTGCTTATTTTTTCAAATGACACGCTGA
>VXAV01006088.1:8817-28455 GCA_013399715.1 Alectura lathami | reverse complement strand
ATTCCATACATTTCACGGAAAGGGTAACATCCTAGCTCAGCTTCTTTATCTGTTTACACACAATTCTTGACATTTACAACGAGCTTCAGTAAATGCACATCTTCATGCATAGTTTCTGTTCAGCAGTAAAGAAGGTGGGTTGATTCAGAAATTTGTATATTAACTCTGCATTTTAGCCTTAAATCTGTGAGTCACAAGGCATCCCTTCTCATTTTTTTTCCTTACACATTGTTCTTACAGTGTCAGTCGCTGATTTTTTTTTTTTTATAGCTTCCACAGCCTAGCTGGAGAAGTGGGCTGAATCATCAGGAGAAATGAAACACCAAACTCTGCACATCTGAAGTAAATGAAATGAAAAAAGGAGGGAAACTATACAATAAATCTGGTTTAATTGCAGTAGCCTTAGAGATTTTTTTTGTACAATTATACCAATGAAATTCTGAATTCAGTGTGGTTGAAAAATGATTCACACTGCTGCTGCAGCCTAGCTAAGGAAGCTGTTGTATCAGCATGTATTTTGGGGAAGGGAATGACGATGAACTTGGCTACATTTTACGTGCACAGCTGCCCTGCTGTAGAGGTAAAGAGAGTTTAACAACATGAACTTTGGCTGTTCCACTCCACAGTGTGGTGCTAGCCATGTTTAGCTTCTTCATACAGGTGTAGCCTTTATGTCCACCTCAGATCTTTAGAGGGCAAAACAAGAAAGAGTACTGACATTCACTTAAGCTCATGGAGACAAACGTTACAGATTTTCAATAAATCTATGCTGTAAGCCAGTAGAGCATGGCTGCACAAACAAAGGAAGTATGGTTAAGAGTTTGTTATGGTCTTTCACAAGCATTCCGTATTATAACATTGTGTAATAAGCTGACACAGGTGGGAGGGCTCCTGAGGAGAAACCACAGCCCCCAGAACACTCCTGTCCCTTCCCACGTGGTTTCTGGGTTCCGGGAGTTGCTCCCTTTTGCCTCCAATCACCATTGTGGACACACATGGTCAGGAGACACTCCTATACTTTCCAATTTGTCAGATTTATCGCTCTCAATTCCTTTCATATTGTATTATCTTACATTCCTTTGCCGTGTTTAGTAAACTAGTTGTCTTTTACCTCAATTGTGCCTCCTCCTTTCTCACTCCTCTACTTAGCCTCTGTGAGGGGGTGGTGAAAGGGGCTAGGCCCTGCTGTGGGATAATCTTTAATTGACCCACGACAGAGTTTTACATTTATTTATTTTTATTCTCCAAATAAGTTTTGATGTCAAGAGCATTCACTTTGTCTTTCCCCATCAGAAACAGATGTTAAGTCAGATGCCATATCATAAAGTTACAGTAAAGATCAGGCAGTGTATGCTTTTAGCTGTATTTAACACAACATTAAGTTCTACACAAAATATTTCTTATTTTAAATCATAAACAATAAAGTGTTTGGTATGAAAGGAAAATTAAATCTCCACTCAAACTGCAGCCTGAGGAAATTCACCAATGATGTTCCCCACCTCAGTTTTCACACTAAATTATTAAATTCAGAAACATGTATGTTTTTGACCAATAATTTGTGTTCTTGAAAAAAATATTTTCACACTTAAGTTTCTCTTTCTGTATAGAGAAAAGCATGTGATAACAGGCTCTAGCTCAGAATGCCCTCCCCCAACTCCAAAACAGCTTTTCATAGTTTTTTTTCAACATAGGTAAATGAATACACATTCTTCATAAGTACTCTTAAATGTAAGGGCTGCAACAGAATGGCTTTGCTAATTGTATTTCCCTTCATTTCTAAGCACAGACAAGGTAGGAAGGAAGACTTAGATTCTGTTATGCTTCCAATACAACAATGAGATACAGCACAATCAAGGCCAAAACAATAAACAAAGGCCACGGTTTTGAATTGGCAGCTCCGCATGCACATGATTGCATGGTAACAGCTCTCAATACTGTCTAACTGGCCCTTCCCACAGAATCTAGTGGGGATATTTCACATACAGTTGTGTAAAAAAGGACTGTGTCCCCATCTTACCAGGAGAAAAGTAACACGTTAAAGACTGCCATCTGTATCAGGAATTACTCCTCTGTCTTATATACCTTTAGATCTTATCTTCCTATACCAAAAGTTTCTGACACCAAGAATGCAACTCATTATTCTTGGCACTGTAAGTGTAGTACTGTCCAATGGTAAGAATAGGAAAGGGAAAGGTGTTCTGTTTCCTTTGGAACACTGATAAATTAGCTGGATTACTCTTTCAGCATAGAGTTCATTACAGCTAAAATTAAAACTAACGTTAACTATGCAACACGTCAACATGGCCAAAACAGGAGAGATCATCACAGGGTGCATTCATCAAGGAAGTGAAGACTGATAGTGATGGCTTGTGCATTCCTGATCAGATCAGAACAATGAAAAAATTTCCTAAATATTTTCATAAATAATAATATCTGACAGGGCAAAAGCTATTCAATGAAATGACTTCATGAATAAAATGTAATCAAAACTAAATGTTTCCAAAAGTACACTATCAAAGTAACCCAGCAGACTACAGTAAGCAAAGATGGTATCAAGAACAAAAGCATTTGCATGGCCTCATTAAGAGGCCTCCCTTAAGTCTCAGTGACATTACTGACGGTCCATCCTGGATCAAGCTCTCAGTGTATCAACATATAGAGTACTTACCCATACAGCTTTCCATACTCAAACTTCCTCTAAACCCAACAGAACTGAAGTGCGTGTGCCAGGACAGGAGGATGCAGCTCACATTGCCTAAAATTACCACAGTCATCTGCCTGTTCGTACTGTTCACTAGGCATACAGTGAATCTTACCTTATCAAGTTCATCAGAAATAGCAATGCCTGAAAACAAAACAGATTTTAAAAAAGAACAAATTTAGAAACATCCTTTCTAGAAGTGTATTTACTGCAGTAAATAAAAGCAAGGCTTACTCTGGAAAGTTTCCACATTGTTCTCCGAGCACATCTGTACCATACAAGGTATCGTACTGGTCCACTAGTGAAACAATACACTGTTAACTTTCCTAAGCTGCAATATTATCAAAATGAGTTTTAAAAACTCTATGGATGGATACAGTAGATGTGCTACTAAAGTGACAATTTAACATAAGTAGTATTCTTATTCTACCTGTTTCCTAAAATTGAAACATCAGCTTAATAATAAGGTATGGGCACATTTTTACGCAAATCTCACCCTGACCAGCATGCATAGTATTATGATGCAGCTACAGGGGAATATGAGCATGACTTTTCTCTCTTTATCCATGGTTCAGTGTAAAAGTATTTCTATGAAAACCAAAGAAAATTGAAGAGAGTAAAATCTCATTGTAAAATTTCACAATACTATGCAAAACAGTTTTCCTAAATCCCCTAAACAATAACTTACTTACTTGCTTTTGTCCCTTCTGCGAGGGCCTGCCTGCGCCTTTCCTATGTTTGCTTTCATCATGTCATAAAACTCTTAACTACGACCATCCTGTAGCACATTCAATGTGCACAGTTGGGTTTAGAATTTACGACATATCTACATGCCTCAGTCACTTCACATGGTGAGATCAACTAATCATACATTTAATGCCATCATACTGAAAATTCCGATTTACTGAAAGCAAAGCATTTCCCATGTTCCTATTAGGTTTGATAAGAAATATTTCAAGCACAGAACATCGTTCAAAAACAAAGAAAAGCAGCTCCTGATGGTCAAAAGAAAATACCCATGCATAAGAAGATACATATTTAAAAGTTGCTTTCTAATTCTTATCATGTAATCAAGACTTAAGCAATGTACACAGTGATATTGCAAAATACATAATTTCAGCTGAAAATAGAGTTATTCTTTCTAAAATCACATTAAGGATTGCAGCAGTAAAAGCCTATTTCCACATTGTTTTCATTTCTCACTATTTGGTACACCAGAACTACATGAATTATTTTTTAATACTGTATATTTAACCATTAACTCTATGTGGCTAATTCTCAGTTCAGATGACTTTCTTACATTGTTTTCTGTTTTAAATACAGTGAAATGCTTAACAACAAAAATTGCAATTAGCATTTTAAGACCCAACCAACCCATATGAAATATGCCACAAATTAACAGAGTATTTTTAGTCATTCAACAGCAATGAAGTAGATTATGTTGAACAAGATCCATTTTACCTAACACTTCCATCCCTCAGAGCTATTAATCTGTTTTAATAACTGAACACTTTTATTTCAGCCAGGCACTACGCTAATGTCCATACCGTATAATCAACAGGTTGCACCAACCTGAATCATTGAAGAGGACTTCAGTGTGTTATGAAATTTATTTCTTCAATCCCCAAAGTTGTATGGGGATTTACAAAGTTGTATGTATTTACTAGAGAGCAGCTAAATGCTCTCTTGGAAGTAGTACAAAAAGGAATTCAAAGTTCTCTTTACATCAGCCATGGAAACCTAATTTCCATCAAGCAGCTCTCATCACACTTGGTTTATTTTGCACAACCAAGGTCAAACCCTTTTACAACCACAAAAGCTCTCTCCAAACAGACAAACTATTGTTCCTCAGCAAGTTCCTATAATTTTTATGACACTTTTTTTTTTTTTTTTTAAAGACAGTTTTGTTTTGATATAGGTTTATTTCCTCAGATTAGAAGTTGGTCCCCTTTTCATGTGCTTTCACAGAGGATGTTCTGGGAAACTTCGGAGCCTGAACATGAGCCAGCAGTGTGCCCAGATGGCCAAGGAGGCCAACGGTATCCTAACTTGTATGAGAAATAGTGTCACCAGCAAGCCTAGGGAGGTGATCGTACCTCTGTACTCAGCACTGGTGAGGCCGCACCTCGAGTGCTGTGTTCAGTTTTGGGCCCCTCACTACAGGAAAGACATCAAGGCCCTGGAGCGTATCCAAAGGAGGGCAACAAAGCTGGTGAAGGGCTTGGAGCACAAGTCTTATGGGAAGCAGCTGAGGGAAATGAGACTGTTTAGTCTGGAGAAGAGAAGGCTCAGGGGAGGCCTTATTGCTCTCTACAACTACCTAAAAGGAGGCTGTGGTGAGGTGGGGATTGGCCTCTTCTCCCAGGTAACTAGTGATAGTATGAGAGGTAATGGCCTCAAGCTGCACCAGGGAAGGTTCAGGTTGGATGTTAGGAAAAACTTCTCTGAGAGAGTGGTCAGGCAGTGGAACAGACTGCCCAGGGAGGTGGTGGAGTCTCCTTCCCTGGAGATGTTCAAGAAACATGCAGATGTGGCACTCAGGGACATGGTTTAGTGGGCATGGTGGTGTGTATGATGCTGAATGTGGAGAAAGGAAGTTTTAGGGTTGCTTCATCATTGCTCTACCTCAAGCCACTAAACAGTGGATAAGAAGGGGACTGTTGAAAAAATTCTGCTTCCTTTGTTGGGGAAAGTCTTCTGATGTCAAAGGCAAATCCGCCAGAAATAAAGAAGTATACTTTACCTTTTTGCTCAGAGCAGCTGTTTCTCACAGACAACATTTGCTATAGTTTTACATCATACTATGACTGACAACTACACAATAGTCACAACAGTCCTACCATTCTTGGAAAAAAAAAAAAAAAAAGTGCACTGTTCTGATTAAAGTGGTGAGAGTTTTGCTTGCCACCATCAGCTAAGGTTCACAGGCAAGGTTTACAGTAGGAATTAGTTAGGTAACTATCTGCCAATTTTATGTCTTTAAAAATACTCCCTTTGGCAATTAATGAAGGGTGTTGAATTTTGATCAGGCATCACAAGTACACAGCCCACTCAGCTGTCCAGTGAATTACACAGACAGATTCAGGACACTTGTTTCTACTTTTGAATGTAACAACTATCTGTGCCATAAGGGTGCTGGAACAACAAAGTAATTGGTCTGAACGTGCTTTCACAGTCCTTCGGGAATGCTCCACAGCCACAGCTACTGCCACCTCCGATCAGCAGCAAATCTGGAGCGGGGCTGTCCATGCTGGCGCAGCCAGTCTCAGCTGAAACACTCTCATTCTGTCGATAGCTTAGTCTTTGAAGAGAACTGGTAGAACAAAGAACTTCCTGATTGCAAG
The DNA here is from genome assembly GCA_013399715.1 of Alectura lathami. Lineage (NCBI taxonomy): Eukaryota > Metazoa > Chordata > Aves > Galliformes > Megapodiidae > Alectura > Alectura lathami. The sequence continues at coordinate 22,410 of VXAV01006088.1, read as the reverse complement.
GAAGTTCTGGCACGCTAGGATTAAATGAAACATATATACAAGCCAATGTAATGTAATAATGCAATTTTATACTTATTATATTATAATTAGGACTATGAGGACTATCAGCAGATTCCCCAAAAGCATATCACGCTTTATTAGCTTTGTATCTTATGAGTTGTTTTTTTTTTTTTTTGTATCTGAAATATTAAGCTGGATGCTTGTCATGTCTTCAAAAAGAAAAAAAAAAGTATGGGTTATTGAATTGTCCATACATATACAAAACCCTTCTTTGTTCTTCACTAGTTATCTTAGATTTCTGTTGCCAATCTTCCATCCCTATGGCAATTTTGCAACAGTAAAACAGTAAGAAATAAGAAATCAAAGTGATCGTTAAAGAATTAGAAAAAAAAAAAATTATATTCTTTGATGAAAAAGACAACTCCCAAAATGTATCTGCACTATTTTATCATAAAATAAAATCCTTTTTTCAGTCTATAAAGGGTATCTTCCACAGACCTTCAACTTGGGACATCCTGCTTAATTTCTAATTTACAAAGAAATGAACTTTCTTTTGAAATTAAAACAACACCACATTGTTAATAATTCTATGAACCCTAAAAATGCTTTGCTCCTTCATAGGTGGTTCTTAGCAGAACAGTTTGATATGTTGATGCTCTCCCGCAACAAATACAACTAATGCAGTACATAATGCCTCTCCACTCTGTAGTATTGTTCCTCTGTGGAAAGCGATTTTAAGACTTCGATGCTCAAAATTCAACAACATAAAATTCATTTTCAAAACAGTAGGTACTGTATGAGTCCAGGTCTTTTTGAAGTGGCAAGTCATAAATTACCTGCCTGCTGCATTACTCCTGAGGAGCTTAACACTATCTTAAAAAATTGCAATATCTTCATATTCTATACACAACTGAAATCACACAACGGGTACTCTGATGAGAAAAAAAAAAACATTTTGAAACCTCAGTGACATCTAACATTTTTACTTTTGTGTTCCTTAAATAAGTACAAAATAAAAATTGATTTAAAAAAAATATATTTTTCCAAATGCACAACACGTATCTTACCAGTCGAATGTGTTCCTAGTCTAAAGAAAATAAAATGGTACTACTTTAACATATGCCATGCTACCGTTATTCAGCCCAATGGGAGCTGCAGATAGCTTACGCATTTCCCAAAACATCCAGAAGATGGCCACAGAGCTCCCAACAGCCAGTTTTCCTACATAACCAAACAACGCAGTCTGGTTTTGAAACACAGAGTTTGGAACTAAAACCCCCAAGGCAACCCTGACTAATCTGAGAATATTCATCCTTAGGATTGGTCTAGGCCAGGGAACTTGTGGATGGCTTGACTGTCAAACTCCTTAGTGCATCACAGGTTCTGTAACAAACCCCAGGAGAGAAACAGTGTCATTATTCTGCCATTATTTACACTGCTGCTTCGAGTAGGAACACAGGCATACAACATCATACATGAACTGCCCAGCAGCTAACTGCCCCGGTGCATTCTCTCATCCACCGTGAATCGGGGGAAGTGTATGGGGCAAGCCATCCCAGATACACTTGTATTTCCAACAGCAAAACCTCATGCACAGGATGGTTGCCATGCTGCTGTTGGCAGGACAGTAAATTACTGGCCCTTGTGCCTGTTTGTGTCATGCAATAGACATGGGGTAAAGGGAGGTTGCCTATTTTACACCAGCCTGGGATTACAAAGGACAGAAAATGGCTGCTCTTGTCGCAGCAAACAAAACATTTCCCCTGATTTGGAAAATAGGTACACAGGAATCAACCCAGCTCAGTCATTTCTATGTTGGAGCATTGTAATGGATTTGTCATTGACTGACATAATAAATATTGTTATAATATTTAATTTACTTACATTGAGTCATTTTACAGCTTTCAAAATTGGCCCTATTTCCTCCAGTAATAAGTCAGTGGTTTTGTTGCCAGTGAGGCCCTATATCCTTACATTATTAAATGACAATGCATAAAGTTTCTGAGTTGAGATCTTACTCCTCCCAACGTGAACCCATTCAAGAAAAATTGTGCAATCTGCAAGGCACCACGTACTAGCAAAGCAGCACACTATACATCAGTACAGTCTAGGAAACGTGGATTTAAAGTCTCCTCCCAATGGTGACTTTAAAAAGTAATAATAATTAAATGCCCAGAAAAAGAATTTGTGCTTTTGACTTGCAGCATTTTTATATCCAAATTTCTGAGTGGCTCCAATGTTTACAGGATTAGGCTTAGTAAGTAATGAATTAGACAAACAGAAACAAAATACAAATAAAGCACCAAATATTATGTCGCAGACACCTTCCTAGGCCAAGGACATCTCAGAAGAGAATAATCAATACTGCATAATTTTTCAAAACTCTTGATTTTAGAGAAAGGTGTACAGTGCAGTAGCTTAATTAAGGTGGGTGGCTCATAACAGCCAGTAGCCAAAGACAGAGATAGGACAAGGGGGAATGGTTTTAAACTAAAAGAGGGAAGATTTAGAGTAGCTGTTAGGAGGCAATTTTTTACTCAGAGGGTGGTGAGGCACTGGCACAGGCTGCCCAGAGAAGCTGCAGATGCCCCATCCCTGGAGGTGCTCAAGGCCAGGTTGGATGGGGCCCTGGGCAACCTGGGAAACCACCTTCCTATTGCTCACTGAAAGCCAACCACCTTTTTCTAAGGATAAGAAAGTACCACATCTGAGAAGAAAGTCACACAAGGCCCAGTTCTGCAACAGCATTAAGCAAATTTTCAGAAAGCCAAATGCTGTTCCAGAAAAGGACACTATATCTCAAAAGGAGACTCTAGTCCTGAAACTTTGAGCACGCTTGATGGAAAATACCTCAATAAAGGTAATTAAAAATTTAACATCTGTAGAAAAAAGGTACTTACAACTGCAGTCACAGTGATCTCCCTGCCATATAAACTCTACTTTGTAATTGAATAGCAATAATTATGTTCACATTCTTCCTGTTTCAATCTCAGAAAATATCATTATTTTGTATTATTACTCATGCATCACACTAAAAGAAATGAATTTTACAAGCAAAAGCAGTATTGGATAACAGCTGCAGTACTGAGATAAAATTATCTTCCTTAAAGGTGTGATTGAGCTTATCTAAAAATGTCGATCTCACAATAAATCACAAACATTGATCTCACACAAGAATAACACGATTTTAAAGTTCAGTCTCAACAGAAGGAAAAAGCCTCTGCAGAATACTGATGACTAGTTTTATGGTTCAATTAAAAGAACACATTTAAGGCTACATTTTCAACTAATCATGAATAAGTCATTTTACAGACTAAAGTGTATTTCAGACCAACAACTGCATATGACTAAAAGAAAAAAAATAAAAATGAAGTATTATGTCTTAAAACAAAGCCACCAGGAAGAAGTGGTTGATAAAATCTAGTTAATGTCATGCAAGTTGCATTCACAGTTGTATCATCAGAGATATCTGATTTCAATGGGAAAATTCAGAGGTCTCTGATAGATGTTAGCAGCATTCCATTCAAATACATCTTCCATAACCAGTCTGTAAATCATTAATAACTTCCTATAGTGTAGCAGCTGAGTAGTGAAAACCCATCTTAATGTGTTTCAGAGATGGCTAAATACACTAAAGTAGTTCACAGTGTGTATCTATCTTCTCACCTCCCACACACTCACTGGTTCATCCATAAACACAGAATGTATTTCAGTAGTTTCTTAACAATATTCCGATCATTTTTTGAATTAGTTGTACCCTTATTGTTACGAGTGTTACTCTCGTTGCTTATCTTGTTCCCCATAAGATCACACTTGTCCTTCTAAGGCTATACATAAACAGCAATTGATTCTAACATTATGGGAAGTAACAGCTGAGGGTACTCTGGAAGGATGCTCAAAAGGCCTCTAGACATGGCCCTGGTAAACTGGTGCTGGATGGGCCTGCCTGAGGAGGCGGTTGGACCGACAACCTCTAGAGATCCCTTCCAACCTCCATCAGTCTGTGATTCTGTGACTCTTTATGGTCCCCACACAACAGTATTTCCTACTAGGTTGCAGATGGCTTTCTAATTTACTGATTTACTATTTATTAATTGATTATTCTCCTTCCAAATTAAGGAATACTTTTTTCCTTTTGGTTATAGAGCTAGATACCATTATTTCTGGGGTTCCCTCAAACTAACTGAGTTGGATGGATTCCCAAATAGCTTTGGTTAATGTTAACTACCACCTTTTTTCTGACCTTACAATGTTTGTTGAATTCAGAGCATGATAGATTTTTGTTTCTTTCCCTCTAATTTAGTATACACCTGGATTAAACAAGGATGTACCTTAGTCCTCAGCTGTTCATATAAAAGACGTAAAGGTGCTCACAAAGCAGTCAGACTTCACACCTACTTTGAAGCAGGCTCTTGCTGATTTAGTCCTTATTTTCCCCCACTCATAATACTTGTAATTCACTGTTTTCCATCTTCTGTTATGTATCTTTCCAACCTTGGAAAACTGGGGATTAAGACAGGTTTGTTTATGAGCAAGATCCCCAGCTATGCAGGAGAGTTTAACTCTCTTTAAAAAGGAAACAGGCCAGAATGGGAAATACAAGAGTATAGATTTGAAACAGAATAAAACTTCTCATTTATGATCAGCAGAGAAAGAAGGACGATGGCAATAAAGAATGACCTCTCAATCAAAGACAATGAAACATGCATAAAGGAAATGCAGTATATTCCTGTATATTGCTTCATTAAAAATCTCTCCTAAAAAATTTACTTGATAGCTCAAAACGCACTTCAGTGACACACAGGTGATTGGAGAAGCAAACAAAACCCAAGTTTTCCACATGGACTGATGTTGAGAGGAAGAGGTGAAAAGCAGAAGACTGACAAAGAGAATGGGATGAGAACAGAAGACTGGTGATAGGGCTTGTACATATGCTCAAGTGACCTTGCAGCTGAGAATACACAAAGTCTGTAGAGTAGCAATGTAGGAAAATACATATAATATACTGCTGTTCTTCCTCTGCGTGTACAAGTAGAACATCTGTGTACATATAATGTAGGTGTTTGGTAGACTTGGAGGTACCATGTCAGCCACACTTCCACTCCCTGCCTTGGTAAAGAGAAGATGAAAGCACAGTGAAGATCACTGCGTGGTGGTAAACCCCTGCTAAACAGCTGTAAACAGCAGGCCGGGGATCCTCTAGCATGAACCAAGCTTCACGGTGCCTGTGTCCCCACGTGTGCCTCTGCCCAGGTGTTGCTTCAGGGATCCCCTGGGTTGGTGAGATAACGAGAATAAATTAACTCTTCGCCTTTCAGCCATGGGTTCATGGTTGTTCCTGTTGTCTGCCTGTGCTGACTCACAGAGATGAGCACTGGAAGATGACATATTTGAGTCACTAAGTTTCAATGAACTTAAGACCGTAATTATGGCAATACTCTTCTCTAGCCTCTCAATACTCAAAGCACCTTTAACATTAGGTGTGAATTCACTTTTGTTTTTAGATCTACTGGAGCACAAAATTACTCACATATTGTCTTGATGGGGCTTGGGAGGATAACTCCAAATATGAGGAAATTCAGTTTTTACCACTAAGAGAACTGAACATAGGAGAGACCAGACATCCAACTGTCTGGGTCGCAGCCTCCAAAGCCTTCACGGCTGTAGTTCTGTGTGAAGTGTGAAGGTTCCTCTCAAAGCTGAGATCTAGCAATAGATGAAGTAACAGAAACTAGGGTTTAATTCACAGGATGTGCCAGCTACGTAGCAGGCAATGAAGTCTGTGGAGTTCTAGAAATCCACTACAAGATCCAAAGCTTATCTTTAAAAATGGAAATGAATTCCAGGACTTGTTGGAAAAGTCATTTAACTAATGTGTGGCACTTTACGCTGTTAAAATACTGAAGAATTAAATGTGCTGTGAACAGCCACTGATAGCATGTTGTGATCCATTTGCACACTTGCCTATTTGCTGAGCCCACTGCCTGTCACATACTGCTTGGAAACAAGCTTAGTCTCAAACGTAGCATTAGACTTACAGCCTTAATGGACATGCCTCTAGAATCAAAGCCACTGACTAGCATGCTCAAAGCAAGTAGAAACTCTGGAGAAGGTAGCAGTGGGAACTTGTCATGGTTTTTATAAAATTCATCATAAAGGATGATTTTTTGGGTCCAGCACAGAATGAGTTTCACATCTGACTTTTAAAGCTCTAGATACCTGTCTCTTCATTGAATCTCAGATACTTGCTATGTGCAATTTCTATTTCCTTTAGGGGAACAATAAGACCAGAATTATTTTCAAAATTATNTTTTTTTTTTTTTTTTTTCCTCCAAACTTTTCACATATTTCAGTTTGAATTTTTATTTTATAATATCCTAATATGGAAGAAATCACATCATGGAACAAAGTTATTTCCTGAACTGATCTGAAGATCAGGAGTACAGAAATTGGAAAAAAAAATATATACATACAGATTAGGATTAATCTGACACAAGTGTTTAAATGATACAATCAAAAAGGCTGAAGTGAAAATGAATAACAACTATCAAAGAACAAAAATAAATTCACAAGAAAGGTACTAGAAATAAGTAAGACAAAGTGAAATACAGAACTATGACATCAAAGAGAAGGGAAAACAATAACAGATGATACAAAGAAATCTCTGTATTCAATACTTCCACTGCTTCAATCCTTACAACAAAGAAAAAGATAAGAAAGATTAATTGTGGCCAGCTGCCTAATGGTAGTGATTTTACGAGGGGTGAATTATGGGCCAGATGAGAGAAAGCTGACAGATATTTTGATCATTTAGATACATTCAAGTTGGCAGAACCTTGTGAAATTCATGCTAGAGTACCTAACAAACTAGCTGAAGAAACCTCTGAACCCTTATCAACTGTCTTTCAGGAATGGAGGACAGAAAAGCGCAAATGCCATATCTTCCTCTAGAAAAGAAAAAGGGAAGACATAGGGAATTACTAACCAGACGGCCTAAATGTGACAGCAGCAAAAATATTTGACAAAACTGTTAAATAAACAGTTTACGGGCCTCTAATGGATAGGAAGAGTGGTAAGAACCAGTTGACATGAATTTATCAAGAACAAGTCATGTCAAATCACTCTAATTGCTTCTCAACTTGGAAACTTGCCTAGGGGATAAGACAAAGAAGTAGAATTAAAATACTTAAGTAATTTTAAGACTTGTGTTTACTACCCTAGATGACAATAAACTTAGAGAATTACACTCCAGGTGAAATCAGTGCTAGATAGATAAACATCTGGTGGGAAAAAAATGCACTTACTGAGTAACTTTCAAGGGCTAGGTGTCAGATCTGAAATGGAATCATGAAGAGGTCTGACAATATTTCCATTAATGATCTGGATGAAGAAATAGAAAGCACATTTATGAAAGCGAACGGTACATCAGGCTGCAAGTGAGCTAAAGCACTCTGGGGGACAGGACTAAAAGTCCACATTATCTTGACAAATCATCAGAAAACATCAAGTACTAGCAAGAGACAGTGATGAATGTGTCATTTGTGAAATAACTACAAAAACCTGACTCCAACAACGCTGACCAGGTATATTCACCTCCTCTCCAAGCACAGGACTCTGAAGAGCTGCAGTGTTCTGCACTCCAGTTAGAAAACTTGGCAAAAAAAAAAAAAAAAAAGATACAGAATGCTGCAAAGTGTATTTTAGGTATAAGAATGCAAGAGTTCACTGGAACCTACAAAATACTTGCAAGGAAAGAGAAAGATGTACAGCTGAAGATTGGATTTACACTTTATTACTGAACTCTCATCTCTGATGGCTTTGTATCTCCAGACAGTGAATAAACAACCCTCTCTGAAATTGAACAAAAAGTTGTTTCCAAATCTATGTTAAGCCTGGCTACAAGGAAGAAGACTTGAAAATGGCAGACACACACGTCACAGTAATATTGTCAGGCAATGGGGGAGGCTGCAAATCTTCTAAGGAGTTTTGACTCCTTAGAGGAGAAAAAGCAGATAGACTACTTAACGAGAAACATATTTGAAAAGAGCCCTGTAACTATACTATTCCAGTTAATACAATTAGGAAGAATTCTCAAAATATAATTCATGTGATCAACTTAAACATGAGGGAGAGGGGGAATTTGGGCAAACTAGTTATAGGGTTTTGACCCAATTCAGAAAAACACCAAATCTTCACAAAACAGATCTTCCAGTCTTCATTCAGTTCTGATTCTGACATCTTCATCTGGAATTTCTTCATTGAATCAAGAAGTGACATAGATAAAATTTAATGAGAGGAGAAATAAAATATTTCTCATCCAAATGTCTCCTAGATCCTGGCTCACAGACCACGTCATACCTAGTTTTCCTGCACCATGGCAGAGTACTTTTCACACTTTGATAGTAGTGTTTTGTCCCACCAATGTAATTCCAATACCAATGTACTTCAGAGCTACTCCTTGTATGAGCTTGCTACTGCCTGAATTGCTTTTGAAAACTGTAAGGAATTAATTAGGAGCAAGGTCATGAAATACTGTTTTTCAACAACAGGTCTGACCTCCACCAATGAGATTAAGGTTTCACAAATGGTTAACCTGTCTAACCATTAACATCCAAAGGAGCAGTCTCACTGCTGCATCTTCCCACCATTTTCCTTAAAACGAGTTCTTGTGTTTGATCTCTTTATGAGCTAATTCAGCTCACTCAGCTGGCAGAAACCTAATGTGACAAAAAAGAGGTGCAGGGGAAGCAGTTCTGGTCAGCAGAAGAGCTGCTAAATTGCCTCAGACATTCTGTGAACCTCCTCAACCAGCTGCAGATGTCAGTGAACTTACTCTGAATTGAATAGAAGACCACCTTCCAGATTACAATTCAGGCTGCATGGTTACATTAAAAAACTAAAATCAATCAACTTACTGCGAGACAGATTCTCAAGGGCTTTTCCAAGTTTTTTGCTCTCTTGAAGAATATGATTTAGCTCATCAAAATCATGGTTCTCCGGTTTTGTCCTCCAATCCCATTTAGGATGCTCTATTGACCTTGGCACTAAATATACACAGATATATACATGAAGTTTAGATTTGGTAGTTCAGACTCCTACAGGAGAAAAAATATAAGCTGCACAATGTGTTTACAAGCTCAAGAATCTGAGTGGAAATTGCTTTATTATCTTCTTACTTTAATAGCTGGAAATATTTTCTTTGGTAAATGTGAAATAAAAATGAAAACATCTATGAGCAAACACATACCTGAATGACTGTTATGACTGAATTAATTGGCAATCAGCAATAATTTATGTTAGCAACTAAAAAATAGTTCAAATTCTGATACTTACAGAAAATAAGCTCAGCCTTTGGGAAGTACAGTTCTGAACTCACTGTCTTCTACGTGTTACCTATTACTGAAACCTTTCCCTAAATTTCAAAATAAGTTTCCCAGCTGCTGAGCTAACCTCACCTCCAACTGCAGAATTGAAGAGAAGGACTTCCTGAGACATTCAGGACTCGCAACACTCTGGCTGCGCTGATCAATGTGAACATTTTGAGCAGTTTTTAGAAATGAAAACAAAAATAATGCTGTCTCTGGAACTACTGCCTTCTCAACCAAATGCAAGGTTTGGGTTGTCTCCAAACACAGCATTGCCACCCTGCTGTGAAGATGAACATGCGTAATGGTTGATTACTACTCCCTTAAGAATAACTTCAAAAACAATGCTTACAAAGACATGTCCAATGCCTTCTGGTTAGCTTTGAAATTTTAATTTTCAGTTTTGACAGCTGTTAACTAATTTATGCTTACAAACATCATTTTCGTTAAACAGTAAAAAGAAAACTTGCAGACTGTGCAGGCTGTGCAGAAAAAATGGTATCTTATGATCACTGGGAATTTCAGAGTGTTTTACAATGGCATAACAAAATTTGTAACAGTCTTTGAATTCCGGTTTGAGGTATTAAATAACTGCAGCTATTGAAATTTGCCTTATTGCTGACTGCCTGAATACAGAATCTGTTCTACTTTGGATCAACTCCACAAGGGGAAGTCGAAGTTAAGTCAATAGCCAGTTAAGGAGATGGGACAATGTCCCAGAAATAAATAAAATAATAATAATTTAAAAAGCTGATTCGATCTCTATGGACATACACCAAATTATCTCTAAACTGGACATCTATACAGAGTCTGATAACCCAGAGTTTATTCTGATCCGTAACTCCCACTCAGGAACCTGGTTAAGTATGAGAGACATTAACATCTTAGACTGCAATTACAGACACCCTCAAAGACAGAAAACAAAGGAGGCATTAAAAAGGACACACAGAGGAAAGACTAGGAGGAAAGAAACACAAGAAGTCTCAGGAAGAGGGGGGAAAGTTGGAGTGAAAATGTCAATGTCTCATTCTGCTTTGTGTTCGAAAAAGACAGGCCATGTATTTCTCAGAAGGAATTCTGAGGACTGGAAATAATGAACATTTCTAGTGAACAGACTAGTGTCTGCCTTAATGTATTAGGCTTGTCAGATGGACAGCTTATAATTTTTATTTTAAAAGCCAATAGTTTATAACTTCCTGGTTTTGGGCTGACCATATTCATTAGAAGTCATGCAAATATTTGCATGACCAAAAATTCCCTCCACTCATAATAACTTCAACTAACTAGCACAATTTCAGTATTCCTCATCTTTGTTTTTATTATTTACAGAAAACAGAATGTTCCTTCTAGTATTTTTTCTAAATTTTCTGAGGTTCTACTAACTCTAAATACAAATACCAACAAGCAAGGACATTCTAGTTCTCTCCATTTTTACTCACCTTAGTTCCACATTGAGATCACGTGCTTTTATTGCCTGCTTTTTCAGCAATCTCACCTTCTCCCTTCATTGTACCAATACATTCCACAGCGTCACTCATTCTAACCTAATACCAGCTTGACAGACTTCTCTTTCCATGTACAACACTGTACTGAATTCACCACAGCACAGAAACCTCACATTTCCACCAAAACACAACAGACAACAATTTCATATAGTAAAACCATGTCCAAAGATATCCAAAGCCTAGAGCTTCCCGGCTGCTGAAAACTGCAACAAGGTGGAATGTGATATCATATCAATTTGAAACAAATCACATTTAAAAATACCAAAGGACAGAATTCTTGAGAAACAATATCATTTCAAAATACAGTTTGTCATAGGTCCCAAGACCGATGGCTGAATCTAACAAACATCTGTTCTGCTCAACTGCTGTGGAGCTTCCAAGAACCAGCAGTTGTTTGGTATATGGTCCAACCTCCATCAGGAACATGAGAGTTTCAACACTTTTTCCTTGAAATGGGGGAAACTTTCCCAAGTGCCTAGTTTGATCTGGTCCCTAGCTTCAGGGAAAAGTCCCACAAACACCAGAAGCATGGACTGTCCTGCATCTCATGAGATGGATAGTGGGAGAGCAGTCAAAAGCCTGATAGATATTTGCTGTGTCTGTTGGTTAGCACAGTCCATATTTCAAAGAACCGCTCTGTATCTCAATGAAAAACAGACATGTTGCCATGGAACACTTCTGTTTCAACAACTTATTTTAGTGAGCCAAAACTCAGGGGGAAGAAACACAGAATTAGAACTGACTGAAATCTGTATTATTTCTAGAAGATAGTTCTTTTTACCTACTTACTCTTCCAAATAATGAATGGCAACTAAAATTAAAACCTCCTTTGTTGTATCATGTGACAAGTGTTTCTCCTTTCAAGGTTCATTTTCTGCTTACTTACAAATGCTTTTAGAATGCAAACTTTTATCTTCCGAACTACAGCATCAACGAAGCAGTCATTTCAAAGCAGATGGCTTCATGTGAAGCATGCAGAACTGGACAAACACTGTACGACCCTTCCTTGAGATCTTTTGAAACACGTCATCTTCTTTCGTATAAAGTCCATCATATAACATTTTCATATGTATCTCACTTCACACTTTGTAAAACCCATTTGTTAAATTCCACCGTTCTTTTATTATACTCACTAATTCCTCAAATTCCTGTCAGTAATTTTAAATCTCTCATCACACTACCTGCCTCAACTCATCTGTTATTTGAGACATTTATATAATACTTTCTCTTGAAAATATTTGATTATGATTTAGAGGATTTATGGCATCTACTCACAGCACTTGCGTAGTAATATTTAGCATTTCCCTTTCCAGAGCTGAGATTTCCCCATCTCCTCTCAGGAGACTGCAGAGACATGCTGTTTCCCCGTACTTCTGATTTTCTAGTGTTGCGCTCCTCCCAACTCCCTCACGCACAACCACCTCCACCAACAAGTGCACGTCAACAACAGATTAATTTGTAAATTTGTTAGCAATTCTGCCATAAATCAGCTGACCATTATTTTCTGTTGGATGACAGCAGAAGATCAGTGTTGTTTTTACCTGCATATACTTGTCTTTTCAAAACAAAACTTGCAGACAGGATCAGACCAGTTGATCATTAAATCCTTCAGCAGCAGGCTCATGGGAAAGTTATTCCCATCATAAGGCACCAGGCCATGTACTCATGCACACAATTGCTCATTGCAGGAGAAAAGTCCTTCTTAGACTAGGAGCTTCATTTCATTAATACATTGTATGCCCACCTTACACACCAGAGAACAAAAATACAGGTGTTATTCTTGGCCATAAAATTACCCAGGTATTTATATCTTGCAAGAGCATTCAGAGTACAGTTCTTACTGTGATAATATAGCAAAACTGGTTTATATAGTATCTGGCTATTAAAAGCTGAAGTGAATGACAGCCTGTACTACTAGATAGTTCTCAGCTGATTAGAAGTATACAACGCTGTAAATATACAGATACCTGGAAAGAGAATGGTGAACTTAAGTAGATGGAAAGAATGACCTGTGATCTGATTTAATATGGAGGTAGCAAGGAGATCAGCCTACTCTGCCCAACAGTAGCTCGCCGGGAAGCAAGAAGTCTGTTTCACTTAGAAACTCTGAAATTCATTATTCTTCAAATACAGAATGCAATCATCCAAACATTTCATTAAAAACACACACACACACAGAGCACCCTAACCTCAAGCCTCTTCCCCTGCCAGACAACAGCAGAAGCTTAACCATGTTTCCACAAACAAGTACTCAGTCCCTGAGATACCAGGGCTTCCTCTTTGTGTGTTTGTTTCAGGTGCAGCTGAGATCGTAACAGCCAGCAGCAAGAACTGGAGGAACCTTCCCAGCAAAAAGTTGAATGCTTAAGAGAGATCTGTGCCAGACGAACATGCACTCTGCAGTCAACATCATCTTTGCTGAGGGAAAAGATATTTACTAATTAAGTAAATCAGTTCTCCTGATGTTGCCAAAGATTCCCATGAACTGACAGTTTTTCTCAGGCCTTAACCAAGTTAAAAGTTCTGGATTACCTGAAAAAGACAGTCCTTAGACAAAAGCTCTGCAACAGAATATCTTACAAGTGATGGATTCAATTACATTTGGGGGATGCTTGGGGGGACCTTTTAGGTTGTTAGGTGTGTTTTTGAGGGGGAGGTGGGGAGACATCTGAGGGGGGTTTTTTTTTTTTTTTTTTTTTTTTTTTTTTTTTTTTTTTTTTTTT
>VXAV01006087.1:54101-64253 GCA_013399715.1 Alectura lathami | reverse complement strand
TTTTTTTCTTGTTATTTAGTATTCTGTTTTACCAAATCATACCTGTTTTGGCCACTGCCTACCCTCTTCTTCAACTTAAGTCTTTTGTTCTTTATTCAAAGATTTTGAAGGTCAGATCATCTCATCTGCCATAGGTCCTGAAATTTCTTGTGCCAGCCCAAGTAATTTATTTGACCAAGGCATATTTCCTATCTGCCTAAAGCATATAATTAAATTTAGAGTCACACAGCTTTAGAAGATAAGGGACTTCCTGTTCTGTTAGCAGAAGAACTCCTGTAAGGGGCCTCTGGCTGGAAAAAAGTTGAATCAAGTGTAGGCTCTGATTTACCTGCAGTAAGATAGAGCTACACACATTTGAAGTTAGTAAAAATTTTGCTGTAAAGATAAAATTTAAGTAATACAATCTTTTTTTTTCTCTGCAAGAAAAAGTGGTTAATTAGTTAAAAAAAATGTTAAAGTTAAAATAATTGAGGAGAGCCTTTCAGAAGAGGAAGGAATGACAAATTCAGTATTAAAACATTTCATCTGACAGGCAGAGAAGCTTTAAGCTTGAGAACATATAAAGTGTAAAAAATATTTACTATGGGTTTATTTCTGTTCGCAGTTAAACTAGTGCATCCCTATCATCTCTAAAAGGTAATAAAGGAAAACACATAAAACAAACAAAGAAATACAAACAAACAAAAAACCACTATGTTACCTGAGATTCAAAAGTTTACAGAATAAAATAAATTTTTATATAAATAATTCCTAGAACAGTTGTGTAGGTTTAAAGGCTGGCAGCTCAATGTTACAAATTTAAATAGTGAGACACAGCACAACTGAATCTCCATACAAAGTCTGTAGCAAGGTGGAGAGAAAAAAAACAACTTGGAAGAACATAGGTATAGGTCATTGTCTTATTTTTGGTGCGAAGAAGTGGGCTAGTTCTACTTATTCTGTTAAGATTAATAATGATGTACTTTTAAATAGCCTTTATCAAAGCTGACATGCCTGAAATGTATACATACAGAAAAACCTCAGAGGGTAGACAACATTTCCTTTTAAAATAGCTTGTAACAATGATTTAGCATAATTATATATGTCCCAGACTGAGGTCTGGAAGAATGTTAACTCTCTTTTTGTATACAGCTGGTGGGTGGGGTGCCACATTATAGAGTACAGCATTCCGGTTTTAAAACTGCAACAACAACAAATCCAAAAGCACACGCCACCACCACAAAAAAAAAAAAAAAAAAAAAAAAAAAAAAAAAAAGGCAGCCATCTAGGGTTTGTTTTGTTTGAGCCTTGGAGCATACAAGCTCAAAACTCAAATTTCGTGGAAGTACAAGTGATTACAAACACAAAATGGCCTTTATAACACAGAATAAAAGAGTCTGAGATAAATGTAAAAATGGTTAGCACAAAGGTATGAGAGAGCAACTTCTATGGCAACAGAGCTGCCAATTTGCCTAAAAACATTGCTCCATGACTTCAGGCGTGCTATCCTGTCTTGCTGAGTACCCTGTAACCAGGTGGGCTCCTGTTGTGAAAGGTTTTGCTACTCCATCAGAGCCATTATTTGTAACTGCCTGTTCACCTGGATTCTCTTCCACATCACAAAATGAGAGCTCTGTGAAATTAAATAGGTTGTGTTAGGTAATTCTCGTGGGACTTTTATCACTTCTGAAACTGCGTGTATTTAGGAGTAGTTTGCATATACTATATATAAGCATTTATCATATGGTTATGATATGACTCACAGCAGACGTTATGTCAGTGCAATTAAATTAAGCAGTGGTAGCACAATAGTTTACATTTTCTCCCAAAAAAATCTTGAGCAGTATGTTGGGAACTACAGACACTTTCAGGAAAAAAAAAAAAAAGAAAAAGAATGAGCTAACATTATTTTATCAGATAGGAATAAACCCATCCAGGCCAGGCTGGATGGGTTCCTGGGCAGTTTGATCTAGTGAGCCAGTGGCTGGCAGCCCTGTCCACGGCAGGGGGTTGGAACTAGATGGTCTCTGAGGTCCCTTCCAACCCAAGCCATTCTATGATTCTATGATAAAGGGTAGACGCTACAAGTAAATTTTATCTGCAAAGTGTGTGTGAATGTTTTGGGAGATAGGAGGACTTTTCTCCCTCCTGCCCTCTGAAAAAGCTGTGTTTTGAACCCTGTATTTCAACAACGATGGTAAGGAAAAAGGAGAAACATCTCATCAGTTTGCTCTGCAGTGTAAGAACTGAAATGAGCTAGGTCAAATGCACCAGCCAAGTTCATTCTCCTTTGTTATTTTCTGTTCAGAAGTATTCTGTTTGAAAGAATCTAGTCACTTCTGGCCACTCCTTATTTAAAGTTTTATTCAAATTCAGTTTTTTGATGTATGATTATTTTCCAGAGCAGCTTTTGTTTCACTGTGCTTTAGGTGACAGATTATTAAAATGATTTTGCTTTTCATCATGTTTTCTAACATGATGAGTGGAGCAAAGGAAAGCAGTGAACGCTACTGTTCAGGCCTTGGAACAAGTCAGTGGTGAAACTGAAGAAGTCTTTATGTATGTTTTTATACTCTGCTTGAAAATACTGCCATTCTTACTAGTGCTTGTAAACCTGAGTCTTGGATGAGTTCTTAACATTTTTGGAATAATCATGACAGCTAAGATCTGCTGATAAATAACTGCTTATACTGTTTGTGGGAATTAAGATACTGGTCTACAGCTGGGCATTATGATATCTGGTTCTCTATGTGAAGGGCCTGAGCTTCCTCTGTAGCAAATGAAGAAATTTAGGGATGTGTAAGAGCCAGTGTAATGACTGGGGACTAGCTATCTTTGCCAATTGGGTGTGCTTAAGCAAGGCGGAGGGGTGTAGCATTTAACCGTTTTGACCTAAGCCTGTAGAGAAGCAGACAGTTCAGATGTGTTAATAGCTTTCAGGAGATGAGAGAGACAGATCAAAGTATTTGAAGATACTTAACCTACTTAGCTCACCTATGAAAAGGATAATCTGATTGACAGCCCTAAAGAGGTTTTAAGCAACTGTTGCCTCTACTTTTGGCGTTGAAATTGTGAAAGTAATTAGATTATCTTATTTAGTGACAGAAACATATCCTAGCAACAGTGTAGCTTGTGATTAGGCTACCTGACTGCAAGAAGAGCAAAGAGAAAATTGGGCTTGATCCCTGCTTCTTTGGGCAAAGGTTCTCTAAAAACTTTCTTCAGAGATTGCTTTTAGCAGGAATGTTCTAATTGGTAAAGAATGTGTACATGTGAGGATTTTAGTTTGGCTCAGAAGTGAGTCATTGATTATCCCCATAGACTGTGCCTTGGCTCACTCTGCAATTGTCTGCTGCTCTGCTAGAGAGGTACTCCTCAGCCCTGCCTGTGTTATTGGCTGAAACGCCAGTCTGAGTTGGACGGCAAACCACTCTTGTAACCTCTCCTGTCATCTTTATGGGCAGATTTAAACAGTGTATATAAGCTGTGATAGAAAGGAGATCAATCCGTCTTATCAGTTACGTTACAATTCTCTAGTATTAAACATCTGTTGTTGTTAACCTCTGAGTATAAAGCCAAGCAAACAAGGTTGGGACTATGGAGTTGGAAATAAGATACAAAATCTAACAAAAACATCTATCTCCAAACTAGAACATGTATTATCCCTTGAATAATGACTTCCGGAGATTCACGCTAGCAGTGGATGTGGTGATGTTCTGTCTTCCAGAGGAAGTAATCTGACACACCTTACATCGTTAAATTCATCAGCACAGACGTAGTTACAGAAAATAAAATGATAAAATTAAGACATGATGTAAACAGCTGAAGCTCTTGATAATGGGTTAGTTACAACAGTGATGTAAATGTCGTATTAGCAAACAGGTCAGAAAATGGGTGTAATTTTCCTCAGCTTAGTCTCCAATGCCTGTTTGTCATGTACAAACAAGTAAGACAACAGTACAGAGAAAATGGGAAATAACAAAATGATCCAATGAATCAGGTGGGCATATATTGCTACAGTTAAACTTTATTAACCACAATAATATGAAAAATTGTCCTAAAATTTTATCAGGAGATGGTCTAATACCACTGGCAGCCTAACAAGAACCTCTTCCTTCCGCTGCCAGTGAGGTAATGCGCTTTGTTTCCAAACACACTGAGAGAGGTCTGAGTAAGCTTCCTCCCGGCTCCCCTTCTTTCCGGGCCAACAGAAGACCTCTAACAGGTCACCCATCCTGGCAGAGGGTTATCTTTCCTATTGATTCCCTCATTAGGGCAGCCAGCCACACCTCTGTCACACTGCAGCATACTTTACCCATGATTATCCTCATGGGCTGCTTGAAGGCCTCAGGCTTAATGCTCACAGTGGTGGCTGGCATCAACAAAGGTTAACAGATGTCAACAAATGTGACAAATGTGGCTTGACTTTTTTTTTTTTTTTAATAAATTCAAGGTGTCAGCTGACATGGGTTTGCAGATAGCTCTAGAGCTGTGGGCCTGCCAGCATCTCAGGCAGTTCCAGCAGGGGACCCATGCCCTCTGCTGGCCTGTTAGGCCTGACTCTGCTGCTGGAGGGGCAAACAGTTCCTCACGGCACAGTGCAATAACCTGTATGTTGCGTACTACTACAGAGCGACTGTTCACTAGCTTTTATTTTTTTGCTGCAGATTGAGGCATTGAAATAAAAGCAAGATACTCTTCCTGCTGTACTAATACTTGAGTTTTATGTAAAATATGACGGAGGGATTTCTGTTCTAAGTGATAAACAAGAGGTCACAGATGTTTCACTGGCTTAAGCATTTTCAATGCTGAAACAAGCAAGAACTTTTAATTTAAACACTCTAATTAGTTTCCTAAGGAAATTTAAAAAGCTCACAAGTAACATCAGGCTCATACCATAAATGTTACAGTTTAACTTGCCTTGGAGCTGTTCTCCAAATACCCTGCCAAATACCCTGCCAAATACACCACCAAGAGTTGCTTAGTGACAGTAGAAATCACTTCTTTTCGAGGGCAGTAGCACTGTATGCAAAAGAGAAAATGAACTGCAACTGAACGTGGGTTGTTAGAGTACCGAGTCACAAGCACAACTTGGCAACATGGCACTTGTGTAGGAAGATCTAATGATGCTGTTTAGTTCGAGTCTAAGAGTAACTGAATAATAATATGTAGATGTTTAAGAAAAAGTAAACAATATATATATATATATATTTTAATTCACAATCAAAAATGTCTAGGCCAATATAGTTGTGATTTAAAAAAACAAAAAAAGTTGATCTAATTTTCAGGATCAAACCCATATTCTGCCAGTAGCTACTGGAACTGACAATGTACAAATTCATCAATATATGTAAAGGAAAAAAAGCTGCTGGTCCAGTAATGCAGCCAGTTATGTTGTTCAACAGCATGGCATGCACATTGGCCAGCTACTAGAATGTGCAATAGGTCTTCCTGTCTTGCTCAGAGCAATGCTCATTCAGTTCTGGGTATCCTAAATAAAACAGGAGTGTCAAGCTCTGGCAGAAATAACAACAGTGTGCTGGCACTCCAGAGAAACAGGTGAAAAAAGTATCAACTGCAGATTGTCTTTTAGAATGGATTACATTAAACTGTGTTTAATCTACACCTGATTACTTAAAGAGAATTACTTTGGTTTAAGTCACGTGCATTTGGAAGGGAATAGTTCATAATCTAATTTAGTTTGGTTTAATTCTGCAGGTGTTTCTTCTCATAAAAATTTAATATGGCTTAACTGTTTCTGTCTGGGGACACTCAGGTCAATACTCCTGAGTGTGTCTTCTCTGAAGGAGCCCTGGATTTCCTACTTTTGCTTTATGTGAAGCTCTACCTTGGAGAATTACTTTCAGAATTTATGCACATATTCTTTGTTGGTGAGTATTTCCTTGAGTAGTTGATAAAACATATTCATGTCTGACCCAAACTGACTGTTTTTACACATGTTTAAAAAAATTCTTTTTTGAAATCTCCTCTTGTAGTTATTCAGGAAAAGACATTGATTTTTCTTCCCAAAATACATGTGGTGTTGGAATAACCATATATTTTCAAACCACTGCTTATGGAAAGAACACAATGTCATCACATTTATGATGGAATTCTGGATCTGGGAAAGAAGCAAGTACTCTTTCAAAGCAGCAAAACCAAAACAGTTTAAGGGAATAAATTCCTGGAATAATCTCTACACATCAATATCTTATTTATGTCAGAACTTCCTGTGAACTGTAATCATAATGTCAGAAAGTGTTTGATGATCAGGAGCTCAGATGCTGCGGACAAAGCAATGCACTGAAAAAGTTACTTGTCTTCCATCTAATGCTGTCATTCACAGCTCTGTAACTCTCCTGATCAGTGCGCACATAGTAGATATGGGTTCCAAAGCAATTTACTTTTTAACATTTGAATTACAAAAATGAGACTGTTATTGCTTTGTTTCCTCTCCAAAAATATTTTGTGAAGTTTAGGACACAACTCTTTGCCTGTTTTGTTTTATAAGCTTATTGGGGGAAAAAAAATATTTAAAAATCTTACCCTACTTTTGAAAGTGAGCTGCACAAATTTCTATTTTCTCTAAGTCTCAACTCTCTATTAGTTCAAAATAGCATTGTACTTAGACCAAAAAAGGAACTCATGAGTGATTATTTTTTAATTACTCAATCATAAATTTTAGGTTATTATACTGTTAAAAGGGATAATTTAGATTAACAACAAAGAACACATCTACTTGTAGTAAATCAGCGAAAAGGAGAGTATGTATATCCTCATGGTTTAATAATTCCTGTTTAAAAATCTACAATTACCTTTTTTTTTTCAGGCTGAAAATAGGCACAAAATTAGCAAGCTTGGAGGATACAATGAGGCAGTGTCAGACCAAACAAGTATTTCACTGCCTGCGGTGTGCAGTTTGGGTGGGTTTGGAATGCAGGATTCAGTTCTCTAGTGTGAAGACTTCCTTGAATAACTAACCAATGGGTGGGAATCTCCATTACCCAAAGAAATTTCAGTCGGGAACTAAAAATTATAAATTCACCTGAAGTTAATTATGTAGACATGATAGGATTGCAGAAAGCATCAGGATGAAAAACATATCTATTACTTAATAACAGTGACAATCTTACAGAGGTTTGGTCTTGCTTAAAGAAGAAATCCAAGATTAACTGGCCTACAAGGGGAAAAATGCTCATGCTGGCCTTTTGTTTTTTTTTTTTTTTTCCTTAGGTTAGCTTCAGTCCACAAACCTACTGCTCTAGCTGCTGTTCCAACACACTGCTTACTGAGCTTCTTCAGCACATCTGTCTCCCATTCTCCAGATGATCTGATACCTTTATCAATGAAGTCCAGTGCCATCTCAGGCTAACACAAGTAACGACAACTGTAGTAGTTATTAAAAACAACAACAACCAACCAACCAAAAAAAAAAAAACCACAAATGTTGTATCTTTAGAACGTGCCTAGTAAAATAAGATATTAAACAGTTCTGTTGTTTCCATCCTGATACTGCACACTGCCACTTCTGCTGCTTGAGGTGCTGTATAACTCTGTTTTTCTCTTGCATACACTCTTTGGAGGCCTTTTCCACTTGAGCAATGATGATTTCCTGACACTGTTCAAAGTGCATTTTTCTGCTCTGCCTGCAAGGTGAACCAGAGCAGGGAATTTTTTCAGTTGAAACACAGCCACTATTTCACCAGTGTGTTAATTCAATTTCACCATATACCCACACAAGGTCTTGCACTCACAAAAAGAAAGAGGGCAGCAGAGCTGTAAGAAAATTAGAAGTTATTGATGGAGAAGCTACACCACCACTTCTACTGCCAAATTCTAAACGTGGCCTTAAAAAAGCCCAATTCTGAAACAAAGAAAAAAAGAGTGGGTTTTGCTGTTGCCATAGTCACTCTTAGTTTAACATAAAAATAATGAAAATAAAGGAATTGCTTATGCTGTTTTTCCAAAGCATCCTTTAAATAATGGGACACGGGTAACAACAATCTATTGTTCAGATTGTATCTTTCAAGATTTTATAGCTTTTAATGGAGAAGTTCTCCTAAATAAATGGCATTGTAAATTTAAAATGTAGAACATATGTCAGTAAAGACACAAACTAGACATGACAAAATTTCCCTGGGACTTTTAAATAAACACTTCAGGAACAACAAGAAAAAAGTTAAATTTAGAGATT
This sequence comes from Alectura lathami, assembly GCA_013399715.1. Taxonomy (NCBI): domain Eukaryota; kingdom Metazoa; phylum Chordata; class Aves; order Galliformes; family Megapodiidae; genus Alectura; species Alectura lathami. The sequence goes on along the minus strand of VXAV01006087.1, from coordinate 56,080 downwards.
TGTATTATGTTTCCACCATAGCCTGTCCTATAATCCTTGATCTACTTTCAGCTTGAAACTTGGACTACAGAATTCCTTTAATTTATCTTCAGCTAGGTTCTTGGTCAGTTTTATAATAGCAACTCAAATGTATGCTTCTGACTAACAATTCTACTACCGTGGTTAAGTTGATCAAAGAACATCGATTTGCTCTGAAGCATGGAAAAGCTCTGTAACTTCTAGTTCCGTCTTATATGTGAAGTTTTTCCTTTTCTGTCAAATTATTAACCTAGAGTACGATGACAATGATGAATCTTCTCCTAAAACAGGCTTTGAGGTGACAGAAGGGTAATTCTCCAAAACAGCAGCTACAAGACTTTCTAGCTGATTTTATTGATGTTCTGGCAAGGTACTGAGGTCTTTTCTTCTTGATACAGAAATGCAGTTTCCAAATTCGCTTTAAAGGGTATTTTAATCTCCCTCGCAAGCAACAATAATCAAGTTCTGTTTTTCATCTCATTGTATCAGCAGTTGAAATTGTCATAAATAGCAAGTTTATGAAGGCTGCCAAAATATAATAATGAAAGATCATCAGTTTATGTAACAGGGGTAATTATCACCTGTTAACTCACGACAACCTTAGCTCAAGATGGTTGAAGTGTAACTACTAGTCTGTTCCTCTGAGCAGTTAATGTATCGTATAATTAAGCAAATAAAGGAAGATAATTATGCTAGCCACTTTCAATTTAATTTACATAAAAGCTAAATGTATTATTTCAACAAAAATGTATTTTTGTCAGACATTTAAAATATCTTGCCACATTCTCAAGGTGTTCTGCACACTGTGTACATAATATTGAAAGCTCCCCAGCTCCCACTGTAACAGTGCCAAGCTGTATGCTGATGTGCTACTGGAGCTGCTTTATTGGGTACAATTTGTTAAAAAAAAAAAAAACCTGAATTGTTTGTTCAACAATCTCTTAATTGTAGCACAAAATGTGCTTTGTTTCCTGAGTATTTGATAAGTTGGGTATTCTTACAGCCTCTCCTATACTTCACCTCATGCCAATTTCAGGCTTACTTCTGCTGTCCACACTACATCTGAAACACTCCCAAATTAGTCAGCCCGCTGGGGGGATTTGCAACAAGCCCCAAGCCATTTTCTAGAGGTGAACAGGATGTTACCTGCTTCATGCAATAGGTATAGATCAAAAGGATTACCAACCAGGTTTTGTATTTTCAACACGCTACTAGCAGCTGAAAGCTGAGCACTGCTTTGTTGTTTGGGATGAGAATGATGATGCGGCTTGCCTTCCTATGCTACTTAGTGTTCAAGCAATTGTAGTGTGGAATTGGATGAGCCTTCTTACCATTTTATGGTCCATTTCCTATTTTATGAGCCATGAGTATAACTGTTGTCACAAGCATGCTTTTTTTGTTTCTCTCACTTTAGTTTCTGAGGTAAATAACAACCTGGATTTCGTATTCAGTCATATAGGACTTCTTAAAAACTTCATTGCAAATACTTAACTATTTGATATTTGACTGCTACCATTAAATTGTCACGTTTAGTCTCAGGAAGCAACGTCAGTGAGGCCATCTGCAGGCAACTGGACTGTTGCAGCTAGGAGAAGCCTCAAAGCAATGCTCCAGCAATTTGTTCGTTGCTTCTCCACAGTAATTACGCTAGAGCTGTTTAATATCATTAGGTTTCACAAGACAAGGGACTTGACCTACTGTACAACCTCACCTGACAAACCACTAACTGGCCCTACTCCTTTCAGTTTCGATTAACGGCAGCGTAATTTGTAAACTACGTCAAAATCCTGCCAGCTTTTCTCTGTGCAGTTCTACCATTCAGACCGCATCGCAACCTCAGGTGTTTTCTGCCGCCTTGTGTTGGTGGGGACAGCTGTACAGGGTACCGCCGCCACCGTTAGCATCACTGGAGCACCCGCCCGCGGCAGGAGCCAACACGCGGCCTCGCAGCCCTCGGCCTC
>VXAV01006087.1:38045-49435 GCA_013399715.1 Alectura lathami | reverse complement strand
ATATTTTTTTTTTTTTTTTTTTTTTTTTTAGTTTAGTTTCAAGATTAACAGAAATGTACTGCTTGAAGTTCAGGGGTTTTTTGCTATGAATTCCTATGTACACTGATTTGCTTCACAAAAATATGTATTTTCTCAAGCTAAAGTTTTTTTCAGAATTTAGAGTTTTCAGGATAAAATATTTGTCCTGATGACCTTAGTTTAAAATAAATTGTGTCCTTATGTTAGGCACAACTGTTTGCAACTATGAAACCATACTTCAAAGAGCCTTATTTTAGGCTGTTAGCCTATTTAACTTGAATAGTTGGTTGTAAATCCATGAAATGAAAGACATGGAGGAAAATAAACAGTGACTCAAACTAATTCAATTTTATTTAAACTTATGTCAATATGGAATTAAAGTAGTTTGGTTTTTCAAATGAAGTAGGTGGTCTCTGCCTCTGGAAAATCTTTCAGGATTTCCACCGTGGGCAGTGGGTCCGTACCGTGAAGGTGGGGTTATTTTGCATCCAGGCATGCCTTAGTGTTTGGGTGACAATGAGACACCCTAGAATGAGATTGATAGTAGTTTTCTAACCAACTTGTCTTTTTATTAATAAATACATGGGGCTTTTGAGGTTATTTCTATTTCAAACAAATGAAGCATAAAGCTGGGCTGGGGCTCGTGTGCAGATGTGGGCAGCACCCGGTGTTCTGGGAGCTGCGGTGCTGCCGGTCACTGCGTGCCCAGCATGGGGTGGGGTGGGGTCCCTCCTTGCCACATGCCTGGCGCTGTGCTGCTGTCAAGTAGGGTCCCTCTGGTCCCGGGCTGGGTGCTAATGGCCGTTTGTCTTCTTTCCTTTTTGAGGAGTTGCATATCCGAAAAGTGGATGTTCAGGATAACATGTCCAATGTGTCGGAAGAGAGAAGCACTAGACAACAGGACATTAAGAAAGGACTTCAGTTTATAGAGTATGATGCTATGTTTTTCTTCTCGTATGCTTACACATCTGTATGTATGAGATGGACAGTGCTGGGAAGTCCTTTTAATGTCGTACCAGTGGAGGACCTGTGTTTCTTCTCAGAGTATTTGCTAATGCCAACGTGGAAGTGGAGAGCAGTCTTAAAGGGAAGACAGCACCCCACTCTGTTGCTAACCAGAGCAGGCTGAAGGTGGGAGGGTATTCCTCTTCAGCCTCTGAGACAAAGCAGCGCTGAAATTTTGGGTGGATGGAAAACATTAGCCTGAAAATCCACCTTCCTTTTGTGGATGTGAACACCTGAGATGAGGTTGCTGCTGACAGCAGTCGGTTTGCTCAGTGCTGCCTGAATGTTTCTGCTCTCTGGAGCTAAAGTTTAACTTAATGAAACAGCCTCTTAGCGGTGAATTTTCACTTGGGTCAGTGCCAAATTCTCCTCTAGAAGGTCCTGACTAGCTTAAACAGATTGTGAAATTTCAGGTTAGTTTGCTCTTCAGGTAAGACCTTAACAAACAAACAAACAAAAAAAAAAACCCTGCACTTAAAAAAATATTTAGAAGCTGGTTCTCAAATAACCTGTATGGGAAGGGAAGGAGTTCCTGTCTTTCTTCCTGAAAGATTAGAAGTAAATATCCCTGTTTTGTGCTGGAGCAAATCTCCGTTGTATATTATATGAAAGAACACTTAAAATTCCTTAAGTGACATAGGCACAACTTGCTTAAAATTGATGTGCTCTTTTGACAGATGATTTGTCATTTTATAATGCTTACAGAAAGATTGCAGTTCTCATATACAAACTTTCTGCACAGTGGAGAAGAGAAAGGAAATTAGTTTTAAACAAACAACACTGAGTTTTTAAACTCAGCATTCAAAATCTTAATACGTTTTGCATAGCAGAGTTAAGACTGGCTGTGTAGCTTTAATGGAATTGATTCATTAGTAATACCAAAACACAGTTGTTCAGTTAAATCTGCTCACCAGTGCTCCTGCCTTGTTCAGTGCAGGCTGAAGAAAACTTGTAGAGTTTTAGTCTGTTGCAGCACGTGAGACTGCTTTGATTGAGGGCCAGCATTCTCCAATGTGATCATCTTTTGAGCCAATATGTACCTGAAGTAAATATGGTAATTTCTTTTTCTAGATCTACTTTGCCCTATCCAGGGACCCAAGAACAATATGAGGTAATGAAATTACTTCTGCTTTTCCAGAAGTGTTTTTCACATTGGGTTATTTCAGTATATTTATCCTTGTTTTCAGTCATTTAAGTAATAGTAGAATATGAATGGTAATTTACAGTGTCTCATTATGGGAACTGAGGACTACGTGTAGTGTGATGCAGGTATTCAGATAGTTGGATGCCTGAAAGGTGCTCATAGAGCATCAGATGAACTCTTTCTTTACTGGTGTTAAGGATGAATTTGGGGCATTCATTGGATAAAATGTAAAGTGAGATAAAAGTCATACATTTTTGTGACAGATTTTGGTTTTGTATGTGTTACTATTTTGTGTAATTTTTGGACTTATGTTTTCAGACTCATCTCTAGCATTTTTATCCAACAGTAGGTTGCATCACTGCATTTGAGAACACATTGCTTACGAATGTTAATGTTCACATTTTAGATTGAAAAAAATCTTTTGCTCTGCAAAAGCAGCCTTTGTGTACTGCTGGTTTGCCAGTTGCTATAGCAGCTGTTTGCTGAAAGAATGTAGGGAACAGAAATATATATGCCTTTTATAAGCTACATAAACAGAGTAATTCTTTTATAAGTAGGTCAGCCTCTCTTTTATTTCCACATGTTGTGAATATTAGAGATTGTACTGGAAAACTTGAAGAAATATATAGGCAAAAAATTTTCATTTCATTTTGGTTCCACAAATCTACAAGTTTAACTGTTCTATTTAAATATGTATATGAAAATATGAAAGTATTTCTGTTGTTCATGAGTGTTTTTCTTTATTACAGTTATTTATACGAGAACTTGTTAGAAATCTTTTTAATGAAGGGAATGATGTATATCGAGAAGGTGATTGGAGAGGATCACTGAGCCACTATACAGAAGCTATAAACATAGCAGATTATGCTAATTCTGAAGAAATCCATGTTTCTGACGATATTTTAGAGAAGCTGCATGTAAACAGGATAGCATGTTTTTCAAATATGGTAAGCTTGTATTTAAACTATGTGATTTCTTGAGAACAATACACTAACACCGTGAAGGCATGGAAAGTGTAGTAGTGAAAAGCTTTTGGTATTGCTCTGAGAAGTGGAGTGTTTCAGATCATCATTTTGGCATACTCCTTCATCTTGTTACAAGAATGATCACCTAGGTGTTTTTAGTTACTAATACTAGAATAAATAACATAAAAGAGCCATGCTGGACTTGAGAGTTGATGGAGTATTTTTATCCGTTTCTATTGCTGACTGCTCCCGAGTCTGCCACTTCCCCTGTGTAGAAAAATGGCTCTTGTGAAAGGACGAAGTTGTCTTCATCCCCCTTACTGGACGTTATGTGAATGACAGCCCTGCTTCTTTTTAGTAGCATAGGTTGGTGGCTTAACCAAATTCATATATGTGGTGTGCAGTGGCCTTGGTGAATGTTTTATCTTGTTTCAAGACCTTCATCTAATACAGTTCAAGTTCTCTATTCTAACGATAAAAATTGTTCTGATTAGTTCTTTTTTCCACCGCATAGGGACTGCATGAAAAAGTTCTAGAAGACTGTGAAATAGCATTAAGGTTAAATGAGAACAATTTTAGAGCTCTCTATCGGAAAGCAAAAGCTTTGAACGAGCTGGGAAAGTATAAGAAGGCTTATGATGCTGTAGCAAAATGTTCTCTTGCTGTGCCACAGGTAGGCAAATATACATTTATGGCTATTCTTAAGGAATTAATACAGAAAACATACCTAGACCAAGACCATTACTTGTTTTGTTTTAAATGCAATATTATTTTTTATTCCTCTGTTGTTACTGTTTGTTTTGAATGTGAAGGCCGATAGCAGATATTACAGGCAATTTGTTGCATTAGCTTTCAGCAAAAGAAATACTTTTCTGTATGGATCCAAGGCCATAAACTTTGCAATAAAAACTAGAACCATTGTATTAACTATTGTTCAAAATTCCCAAGATGGAAGTATACTATAAAGGGAATATATAAAGTGTGTATAAAGAGAAAAAGCTTCCATAATGATAAAGTGTAGTATTTGTGCACGTGATAGTTGCATTTTAGCTCTTCTAGCATTTGTAATTTAGTTCTTGTCTGTGCTTAATAAGCACCTCTAATCATAGGCTGTCTGTATTAGCAAGCAGTGTGTGGCATAATAGGACTGGATCTAAAGACAGATGATGATGCTGAGGATCTGATCTCCATGCTATTAAAAAAAAAAAAAAGTTGGAGTGTGTCAGGTGTGCTCCAACAACACTTCTTTTAATTTAGTGTCATCCAAAATGAATCTAATTTGGCTCTGAGACTGTTCATAATGGAAACTAAAATGCAGTGAGTGAGGATAATTAAGATATTCACTTCAGAAATGCATTCCTGATTTGAACTTAAATGCTGATGGAATATTTCCTCCAGTTGGACTAATAACAGGAGAGAATACGAGGTTAATTTTTTTTTCCTTTCTCTGCCTTAAGAATAGCGTGTGTACATGTGCACATACTCCACACACTTCTCTGAACTTCCCTGCTTTTGGATTTTTTTTTTTTAATTCAAAGAAACAGAAAAGAAGGATACTATTTTCTTTTTTTCCCCAGATATTAAAATTGTTTTAGTTGAGGATAGCTTCCATATTTTTCGGAGTGCAGCTTGCAGTCTCACTTGTTTGTGAAAGTCTAAGTGTGCATTAAGAGACATACAGCGTAGAGGGATCTTGCAGAACATAGACTGAGATGTAAACAGATATCTCTGACTAGATGATGATACATGCATGTTATGAAGTTTTATTTATTTCTTTTAGGATGAAAGTGTGATTAAGCTTACTCAAGAATTAGCTCAAAAATTGGGGTTAAAAATAAGAAAAGCATATGTAAGAGCAAAGGTAAGATTTTGGTTTAACTCTCACAAATTGTTACAATTTAACAAAGACGTTGAGTTTTCTCTCTCTTTTTACCAGTTTTGTAGCTAACCAAGGTTTCTTTTCCTTGCAGCCACCCTCCTCAAATTCAGTTTCTAGTGATATATCAACTCAGGTAAGGTTTGACATGTTCCAAGTGCAAGCTGACTTTAACGTACAGGGAGTAACTGTTTCATAATTTCACAATGATTGAGTGAAAATTTGCAGTTAACGTTTTATTTTGGACTTAAGGGTACCATTGGTTTTTGTGTTCAATTTTGCTGTGTATTTATTGCAAACTAGGACATGAGATTGTCATTCAGGTTATCTTTGTATAATAAATACTAGCTGGAAAATTCAATTCAATGCAGTGAATATATTTTCCTTTAACATCTTGACACAAGGGTATAGTTAATGTGGTTGGTTGGTTTGTTTGTTTATTTTAGAGTAATCAGAGTGAAGAATGCTGGAGTTAAGCACCTTTAAATTTGTTAATTTGCCAAAATTTGACCTTCATGAGCAATTGAACTTGAATTTGTCTTCCTATTTCTAATCTGAGTAGCACTAATGAAGAAGAGTTCTCATCTTACAGACTTATTTTCAGATAAAAACAGGTGATTTAGCTGTAAGGGAGGACCTTGAACAGAATGAGGGAACATAGGAAGTGCTCATTATAAGATACTACTTGGACTCTTACTCCACCAAGTATCAGTCTCACTGTTGTTGGTTGGCTNTTACTCCACCAAGTATCAGTCTCACTATTGTTGGTTGGCTACAGATTTTTTTTTTAGTGATACAGCAATTGTATTTCAGTCTGCAAATGGATGCTTTAACTTAAAAATTATTTGACCTTTAAATTTCACTGGATGTCATAACTTTAGAGCTGTATTAAACCTAATTTTGAGGACTTACACTCTTAGTCTGTAAACATGTGTTTGAAAAATATTAAAGGCTCTTACGCAAAGTGCTGAGGTATTTTTTCTCACTTGCAGAATTCTTCTTCGGTAGAAGATATTGAGTTAGGTGANATACTACTTGGACTCTTACTCCACCAAGTATCAGTCTCACTATTGTTGGTTGGCTACAGATTTTTTTTTTAGTGATACAGCAATTGTATTTCAGTCTGCAAATGGATGCTTTAACTTAAAAATTATTTGACCTTTAAATTTCACTGGATGTCATAACTTTAGAGCTGTATTAAACCTAATTTTGAGGACTTACACTCTTAGTCTGTAAACATGTGTTTGAAAAATATTAAAGGCTCTTACGCAAAGTGCTGAGGTATTTTTTCTCACTTGCAGAATTCTTCTTCGGTAGAAGATATTGAGTTAGGTGAGTCTTATATTACTGTGTTAATGCTAGGAAACTTGATATTTCGTGTATCTAGTTGTATTTGTTATGAAACGTCTTTATAAGAAAATTTGACTTGCCATTTGGAAGATCTGTGGCAAAAGTCTGATCTGTTTATCTATAAACCCACATATTTCAGTGGATGAGCCAACCTCCTATTGGTGGTCTTATCTTGATTTGACTGGAACTGCCATCGGTAGGATTGTCTCACTGAGCTCTTGAACTTGGAAGAAAAGGGAGGGGAGAAAACACCAAAGATTTAGTAAAGTATCAAGTCCTGTCGAAGTATCAAGTCAAGACTTTTCCTGTCTTTTTTTAGTTTGAGCAATATATAAGCACAGAGATATCAGTAGATATGAAGTGGAGGTGCAGAAATTTTTATGTATTTTTTTCTTAAAAATTGTTCATTTTTCTCTATTTTCTCTCTCCTGACATCATCAGGGTAGAAGTTATGTGAGATATTTTGACATCTCTGAATCAAAGTTCCACTCAGTCCTGTCTTTCTGTTTCAGATTTATCTGACCAGAAGCAAGAAACAGTTTCTGCTGCTTCTTCATCAGTCTTTGTTTCTGAATTGTCTAAAGTGGCGTCAGTACCTATATCATCTTTATCTTCTGTTATGTCTCTTCAAGTGGAAAAGGTTTCTTTGCCTTCTGCAGTGTTGGCAAATGGAGGAAATGTTTCTTTCTCTATGCCAGAAGCATGTTTAGATTGTGGAGATGGAGATATAATTATTGGGGAAGAACTTGATGAATTACTTGATTCTGTGCCTGATCCAGATGAAAGTGTAATGGTAAGACTTTGTTTGTTTTCTTTTCAAAAGACTGTTCTTTTGAGTGAGATCTTTCTTTGTGAATTAACTGTCCTGGTTGCACTGAGCTGCAGTTGTGTATGGTCAGATTGTTTCTCTCAGATATGAGTGCTTGCAAATGTGGCTGTAAAAATACCAGGACCCTGCAGAGCTCCACGGGCTCCACGGACAATCACATTGGTTCTGTGTGTTGGTAGATTTGAGTGAGGGTGCCAGTGGATGGACGCTACTTTGAAAAATGCTGCTACCAACGCTACTGCTGTGGGAGGGATACTGCTTCCAGGAAATACTGTGGGAAGTGAAGCAGGCATTTGAAGTCTGAGGTGGTGTGTATTTGTTGCAAATGAGTCCGTTGTGAACCTGAGAGCCAAGCTCATGCTTACAGCTCTGCAGGACAGCAGTATTTGCTCTGTTGTCTTCTAGTGCGTTCAGTAGTATCTCGGCAGACAGAGCTTTGTCCCGGCCCGTGTGCTGGATACCCAGAAGTAGGTCATCGTGAGGTTAACATTGCGTATTTGTTAGAAGAGATTGTTGTAGAAATTGAGGCTTTTATTAGTTGTTCTTCGTTACGCTGTCATTCTAGAGTTAGAGCATACAAAGCATGAGCATGTGGAGTTCCTCAACGGACAGTCAGAGTGAAAGCTCTGGATGAGCAGAGGTGGCTGAACTTAACAGCAGGGTTACTGACTCTGGGCTGTGGCTCTGACAGTCACTTGGAGCCCTTAGTTACCGTGCTGTTAAATGCGGATCTGGCATGTTTCATTCTTCAGTTAGTTGTGATTTTAATTTCTTGTTTAAGTATGGATGCAGCTGTAGGTAAGGTTGATTGTAGAAGTGTTTTTATCTTGTGCTCGATTTCTTTAAATAAAAAATGCATGGCTTTTTTTTTTTGTTCATTTTTTTAAAAAAAAAAATCATGGTTTTTTTTTTTTTTTTTTTTTTTTAAGTTTTTTGCCCTTTATTTTGTTGTGTGTGTTACGGAAATTTCTGTTGTAATTATTGCTAAGAAATCCTAGGAAATTTGCCATAATAAAAGCTAGGAGGAAATACTATCTTTCAACATAGACTGCAGCGTCATGTAGTGCAGGTCTGAGTGCCTTGTAGGCACTTGGAGGCCAGGGACTTGGGGGCCAAACTGCAGACCAGCTTGGTCAACCTCCAGACAAGGAGGAGGCTTCTTGGGGCAGCAGTCGTGAGGTTGAGAAGGAAACACCCAAAACTGGTAGCATCCTTAACAATGGTGTACAGAAGATGTGTGGTTTTCCTTGGGGGAAGAAGGTGAACTGGCCCATACAGGACATCATATCGCTTGTTTGTACCTGAGAATTTGTTCCAAGGCTAACTCTTAACTCCTTACTGTACTGCAGTTTGAATTATGTTCTCTTTATTTAGGAAAGCTTGTGGGTTTCTGACTCTTACTCTTACCTCTGGTTCATAAAAAGTTCAAATCTGTTATTAAATGCAGCTAACAGGACCTTCAAAGTGGTTGACTGGTAGATAATTCCTTGCATTAAAGCACTGAGATGTGATTTCTGCAGCTCTGTAAATGTACTTGTAGTTCTGTACAGTGCTGTAGTATACCTTTTTTATTGTTGTTTTTTTGTAGGTTTACAAAAGCTCTAGTGAAAACCTTACTAAAAGACTTTTGCAGATTGTGTTGTTGAGGTTATTTTTTTTTCCTATGTGAACTTTTTTTTTTTTTTAATTTCTTTTTATCCAGCAAACTACAGGTGCCAGGGGACCTATTCCTGCAGGAAGTGTGGCTCCCAGTGTACCCTTCTCTGCCTCTTTGTTGGGGACGTTGCCAGTTAGTACAGGATTTGTTCCTTCACCTTCTCTTTCAGAAATCTTTTCACAGCCTTTGGCTTCTTCGCTGGAAAATTTTCGTTCACCATTAAGCACCTTTTCAATCAGTGACCCCAAAAGAGGTAAGAAAGGATATTTAACCACATTTAGCCTTATGATGAGAGATAGCTGTGAATGAGCCAACTGGCTTCCCTTTCTAACAAATAAATTTTCACCACTATTTACTAATATTTAGCCCTTCCAGAAATTTTGATCTGTGCTCTTACTTTTTAAGAGTATTGATGATCAGTGTTGGATGTACACAAGATTTTATAAGGAAAGCTGCTGTTTACTTGGGGTCTGCGTAAGTATGGTCTAAGCTCTCTGTTTTTTTTTGTTTTTTTTTTTAACATTTATGGTGGAAGTTAGTGGCTTCAGGTGAACAAGTATAAAGAAGGAGCCATGTCAACTTCAGGCATTGTTTATTTATGTATCTGTTTTAACAAAGTATAAATCATTTCTGATTTGACAATAAACAAGACTCTTAAAAGGCTACCATAACTGTGTACTTTGAAAAGACAGTAATATATTACATATTTGGATTCAAACTCTAGGTACTGTAATCATAGAATCATAGAATGGTTTGGGTTGGAAGGGACCTTAAAGCTCATCTAGTTCCAGCCCTCCTGCTATGGGCAGCGACACCTCTCACTAGACCAGGTTGTTCACAGCCCCATCTACCCTGGCCTGGAGCACTTCCAGGGAGGGGGTATCCACAGGCTCTCTGGGCAGCCTGTTCCAGTGTCTGACCACCCTCATAGTAAAGAATTTCTTTTTAATATCTAGCCTGTATCTCCCCTCTTCCAGTTTTTGGCCGTTACCCCTCATCCTGTCAATCCATGCCCTTGTAAAGAGTGCCCGCCCAGCTCTCCTGTAGGCCCCCTTCAGGCACTGGAAGGCCGCTATCAGGTCCCCCTGGCGCCTTCTCCAGGCTGAACAACCTCAAGTCTCTCAGCCTGCCTTCATAGGAGAGGTGCTCCAGCCCTCTGATCATCTACATGGCCCTCCTCTGGATCCTCTCCAACAGCTCGATATGCTTATTGTGTTGGGGGCCTGAGAACCGGACTCCAGGTGGGGTGTCACAGGAGCAGAGTAGAGGAGCAGAATCACCTCCCTCGCCCTGCTGGTCACACTTCTCTTGATGCATGTAGAGAAATCATGTGAAATAGAAAGAAATAGCTGGTGACCTAGAAAAGATTTAATAAATTTTGTCTCAAGTCATCACTGTTACAGAGCATGCTCTTTAGATCAAAGTCAAATTAAGAAAATAAAAGTAAAGGATCCTTTTAACCCTCTTTCATCTCTGTATTTTTGATAATGAGATATTGTTTATCTAGCTACCCTTTTGTACTGCAAAAGTATCTTTATGTTCTTTCAGCATATGTCTGTGAAGCTGCTGCTAATGTTGATCAGATGCTCATACTGACAATGATTTCCTAGTTCTTTTTCAGCTGAGATGTGACCAAGTGGGATTTTACATAATTGAAAAAAATGAGCAACATGGCAAACAACAAAAAAAAAAATTCTCAAAAAATAAACCTTTGATATTTGTGCTTCTTAGAAATAAGTAATTTTTGGAGTAGGATGTTTTGGGGAACTGAAATAATTGAAACTTATTTTTATTCCTTTAGACCTCTCAAGTTCAGCTTCTAGAGATGGAACGCCAACACTTAGCAGCAATAATTCCCCGTTGTTTGTAAGCGTTTTTTGTGTTCTCTTTTACATCCATTCAAATGTTAATAGCTAAGGGCTTTAGATTTCAATTTTCACAGTAGAATTTTCTTTTTTAAGAAAAAATGACACTTTTAAAATGTAATTGTGGCATGGAAGAGAATGGTGTAGTAGCTCAAAGCAGCAGTAACTGAACACAGGAAAAAAATAATCTAAAATTTACAAATGTTGTTCTATATATGCACACTGACTGCTATCACAGCCACTTTTCCTTTTTGAGGAGCTTGCTATAAAATACCGTTGAAGTGTAAAATAACCAGCCTAAGAGAGGAAATATCTCTTATGATCTGGGTGCCAAATGTTAGGAGTCCTGGAGAACTGTCCTAGTACAGGAACAGAGCAGACTGCTTTGTGTCAGAGCTCTGAGGGCTTTGTGCAGACTGCTCTGAGAACCTGTCTGGTCACTATTGTAGTCATGCTGTGTATTTTTCATAGGTACTGGCCCTGCTAACCCCTGATTGTTTGTGGAAGAATGAGATAAAGATTGCATTCTCATGGGCCAGGAGGGAGTAATAGCCTGGCAGCTGCTGCTGTTCTCTCTGTACTTGGTTGGGTCTTGTACTATGCTTGGCTGGCTGGCTGTGTGGCCCTTGTGCAATCTCTACATCCCCTTCTAAGACATGTAGTTAAGTTTGCACTTGATTT
>VXAV01006087.1:8993-24414 GCA_013399715.1 Alectura lathami | reverse complement strand
TGGCAACAGCGGCGGGGCCGGGAGACCAGCCGGGGTGCGGGAGCCCCTTAAGGCTGGGGGGAAGGCGGTGACGGTTTCAGTGACCGGGCTCTGCCTCGCTGCCAGCCCGCTGTGCGCGGCGTCACGGCGTGCTGGTGGCTGAAGGAACGGGGGCGTCGTAGGAGGACGTGCTGCTGGGCCCCGCGTTTCTGGAGCCTGAAGCGGGGTCTGGGTGCTGTGGTGGGATTCTAGGTCAAGGTGACTTCTCTCTGCCTGAAGCTACACTGCGCTGGTTTGAGCACACCTACGTTTGGGGTTAAATTCTGGGAGCTGGGGAAGCTTAAAAGGGTCTGGTTACTTCCCCGTTCTGCAGGATGAGACACGTGTTTATGCTGAGAACACTTGGTGCACCTGAGCAGCACGGACCTTCCCTCCACGCTCACCTACGCAGCATGCATTACCTGCGTCGCGACCAAATTTAAGGCTCTTTCAGCAAGTTGCTCTGTGGGCAGCAGTGCCCCTGGTGATGCCCAGGGTCCCTCAGCCAAAGGGTGCTTCAGGCAAAAGCGTAAAGTTCCTCCTGTGTCATGGAGTGTATGGTGAAGGATCTCTGAACTTAATCACTCCCATGTTTAGCTGTCCGCTAATAAAACTTTTTTTTTTTTGTGTGGTTGACATTTACAGTAATGTTTCTGTTTTCTTTCTCTTCTCCTTTATTTAAAAGCTGCGTGAACCTTTCATTTTGTTGCTAGCTGTGTTTGGAAGCTCACAAGTTATACCTGGAATGAGATTCTCCCCACCTTGTACTCAGTGCAGGAAGTTTGACGGAAGGGTTTTGGCTTTGCAGAGTGTAGCTAAATAGACAGACTTGTATCAAAGAAGCACCCTGATTTGTGTTGCTGACAGAAACAGAAAATTCAAGTGTAAAAACCCCATGTGCAATTTGGAGGATGATTAATTGTGCATGTTAACTATGACTGCAGTGTTTACTGTCTCATCGCAGATCAGCTTGTAAACAAGGTGCGGTCACTGCCTCTACACTTCCACCACACAGCTTGTACAACCCATGGATAAAATGCATGCAAAGGGAAAATTCCCTGACTGCAAGGCAAGCTGATGGTGGGGATTGAGGAATTGCGGGCTTAGAGAGGCTCAGGGAACAGCCCAGTGCAGCCTGAGCTGGTGTGTGGTTGTGGGAAGGCTGTGGTTTAGAGCCTGAACTATTTCTGGCACTACACAAATGCCTTTTGAGACAGCCCTGCTCAGAGAGCTGTGCAGCCACAGGGGCTGACCTGAAACACACGTGTGTGTGCTTCCTTTATTACTGGGACAGGATGAGTTTAAGTGCAAACTACGTAAAGGTCCTGTGCTGTACAGCAGTATTGCAGAGGGAGGCACCACTGAGCAAATCAGAGTCAGAAGGTGGGAGATACTGGCTCACTGTGCGGTGGCTCTTTTAATAATCAGTAGAGGGTGTTGGGGTTTCTTTCCTATTTGAGGACAGCCATGTAGCTCCTGACTCGTTGTGGGGTTAGCGCTGAGCTGCTGTGCGTGGCTTCCCGTGTCTGTTGGGGAACGGAGATGCTGATGGGGGAGACGAGAAGAACCAGGCACAAGTCCATGGGACAAACAAGATTTAGGGCCATCTGTGTGAGAACAAGTGGCTCTGTGGTAGTGGAATTAATAGACTGAGCAAGAAAAAACAGTCCATATTTTAAAAACTCTGGATCTGGAGGGAAAACTGTCTATTACATGTGAATTAGGAACTTCTACAACTTCTGCAAACTTTCATCTTTAGTTATATGCTGAGTAACCTGGAAGCGAGAGAAGAGCTGTTGGCTTTGTGGGTCTGTTTTGCGAAGGCACAGGTACCAGCCAGACTGTAAGGTTTGGAAATGTAGCAGTGGTGTTAAGAGGTTGTGTAAGGTAGAAGCTGAACAGTGTTCAGGGCTCAGTAATTCTATCACAGTTACTAAAATTCTAACTTGAAAAGATCGGGTGAAAACATTTTTGTTTTAGCTTGTTATTGTGATGCGAGGTAAAGAAACGACGGTCTTTTCTAAAACTTCCCGTCGTGGGAAGAACCATGGCAGAATTGGTCAATACAGTGATGTGGTCCATTTTTTGTCTAATTTGCTGTAGTGTAAATGTAGCTAGTGGAATATTCTTTAATTAAGAGAATGTCAAAAGGGATACGATCATACACTTGCATTTAAGGCAGCTTATACTGTAATAACTTCTGAATATGATGGAACTGCTGCTTTCTGGAGCATTGGATTGCTGATTTGACAGAAAGCAGGGTTTCCTGAGTACTTAGTTTATGTTCCTGGTGTTACTGGTCAAACTTGCTTCTCTTCAGAAACTTAATCTATCATAATCTCATATTGTACAGTCTTTACATCAAGACTCCATTTGTTGGTGTCTGCTATTTGCTGAAGAGGAAACGTGTCGTAGGCAAAGTGTGGTCCCTGCTCTAGTTACTGACGTTGGTAAACTAATACACATTTATATAATGCTAGAAGTCCTAGTAAAAGTTATTTTTTTCACAGTGTAAAAGAATAGCAGCGTAGAACACTTCAAAGCAAAGCATGAGGCACAGTAATAGTCTCTGTTCTTGTAAGCATCACAAAACTTCATGACCAGTGTCTCTTCTCTTATCAGGGTGCTGTTGCCTAAAGTACAGGTGTTAAAAGAGGATGAGGCCAGGGAAGAAACCCAGAGAAATCACTCTTCCTGGTAATTTCATGCTCTACAGCCACCAGCAATAAGAGAGTGAGCTAACTTACCATAAACATGTGCATGTTCTGACAGCGTGACTTTCTGAAGCTCGTTAATAAGGATGATCTGTAGATTGGTATGGGATTTCTTTGAAACTAACTCAGACAATTTAAGTTGTGGTCGTTTGCATCAGCTCTTAAAGTTTTGTCACTGCATGACATTCACCAGCCCTAATAACGCAGGGCTCTGGGCACGCTTCTTTAGCGACTGCAGCGCGGTCTCAATGAGCCCTCTCGATTTCCTTCCCACAGCAGAGCAAAAGATGTAACAATGCCAGCGAAGCTTCCAGTGAATTTTTTCTCCACAAGATCTCCAGTCATTGATCTCTTTCGAGGGCAGTTAGACTATGCAGAGCACCTTCGTCAGGATTCGGAGATTGCGCTGTATTTCTTCTACGCGCCGTGGTGCGGCCAGTCGGTTGCAGCGAGGGAAGAAATAGAGCGTGTGGCCAGCAGGCTGTCAGACCAGGTAACTCTGGAGAAGGTGGGAGTCTTAAAAGTGGCCTGGTAGCTCTTTAATCTCCAGACAGGGGCTAATTTCTGTCACCCTGTCGGAACCAGGAAGACCTGAATGCCCGTATCTCAGAGTAACTCGGCCAGTTGTCTGAATTTTACATATGGAATGTTAGAATGAATGGAGAAAAGCTGCGATTCCTGCTCATCTGTGGGTTACCTCTGCTCCTGGATGGGGATCTCTGCAACTTTCTGCTTGTGAAGTGTTTCTGCATTTATTTGTGTGCCTTCAGGCAGAAACTATAGGGAGTTTGCTTCCAGTTCCAGGGTCACGGGGAACAGTAATCATACGGGGCCTTGCAGCCCTTGCATTGCTTTCTGGCAGGTGGTTACCTCTGAACCCCTCACATACACAGCTGTCCCAGACCTCCACTTGTTCAGCTCCTTTA
Source organism: Alectura lathami (assembly GCA_013399715.1). Lineage (NCBI taxonomy): Eukaryota > Metazoa > Chordata > Aves > Galliformes > Megapodiidae > Alectura > Alectura lathami. The sequence goes on along the minus strand of VXAV01006087.1, from coordinate 20,756 downwards.
TGCTGAGTAAGTCATCAGCATGGTTTATGACAAAGTTAACTTGAAGGATTTAGCTTGGGAGGCTGAAAAACTGGAAAGTGACCATAAAGGATTGCTGTTGCAAAGAAATTACAAAAAAAAAAAAACACTTTTTTTTTTTTTTTAAAGAAAAAACCTAAATCCTGGAGGATAGAATTAGGAGGAGCAGAGATATGAAATACTGCCTTGAAAAGGCATTGAAAATTGCAGATGGAATAGATTGGGGGAAAAAATGTGCTAGATAAAGAAATTCACAGTAATGTACTTTGCTGTTAGCAGTGAACTCTTATCTGCTTTGCAGGTGCTGTTTGTTGCTATTAATTGCTGGTGGAACCAGGGGAAATGCAGGAAGCAGAAGCATTTCTTTTATTTTCCCGTGATACACTTATACCACCGGAGGTAAGAGTTTCATAGATACGGTCTGGTTTTTTTTGTTTTGTTTTAATTGGTACTTTGCAGAACAGAAGTAGTGTATAAAATGTTGCATTTTCAAAGTGCTGCATCTACAGTTACAGTAAGCAGCTGGGGAGGATGAGACTGGGGCTAAAGCTCATAAGGTGTGCTACTGAGGTGCTGAGAAGGGCTGTAAATGCCAGTTAAACGACAAGCTGCTCAACTTTTCATCTGTAAGGAAAATTTAAATTGCACATGCATCTCCTGGAAGTTCTCTCTCCAGTGAAAAGCAAAGAGTTCAGATTTGTATTTTTATTTTCATTTTCTGCTTGCTCTGTAGGTGAGTTATATTAACAGGCCCCAATTTTTGGCAGCAGTCAAATATTGAAGTTAATGGAATGTAGGTGCATGTTTAAATGGAACTGTGTACTGAAGATGTTCTTCGAAATTTGATTTTTACACTCATATTTATGCTCCAAATGTTAAGATAACATTATGTAGTATTCTATATAATCTCACTTTTATTTTTTAATATTTGTGTGCATTATTTATTTTTGCGTGGAGCAGAAAGTAGTGCTTTTCTAGTACTGGGTACACAGAGCTGGGTGCTGTGTAGTTTCTCCCTTGTATTTTTGCTTGTGCACTCGAGTCTTGCACTACCTCCTTCACCCCTTCACCAGGTTCAGGGATCTATATTGAGGAGGAGCAATTCTAATCTTTGTCAGCTGAACTGGCATTCTGGCATTATTAAAACTGTAATAAAAAAAAAAAAACAAACACAAATTTGTGCAGAATCTTACTTGGACATGCACTGAGTAAGAATTTCTTCATTTTGAAATAACACATTAGGCATATGCACATGGGTACTGCCAGTAACTGATTGGGATATCCTTACACAGAGCTGCAACAAAATGAGATGTAAATTCATGCTGATAACCTCATAAAACCCCCAGAGAGCAGTACCACCCCTCACGCCTGAGATGTTAAACCTCTTCTGTTGTGTGTGGTGCACATGGCATGAAGCTGTGTGTGTTTAAGGCAAAGATTTGTAATAAACCTTTGTAGGATATAGATTAATCTAGTAGGCTCTAGGAAGCCATTCCAAAACATCTGTATGTAGGTATCTCAGTGCAGCTTTCTTTTTTTTTTTTGGAGTGCGTAGATGTGTAAGCGATATTAAAAAAATGCATCACATTAAATTCTTCAGTGGGAATGGGCTGATTCCTCGTGCTTTTGTTGTTGGATTTCATTTTAGACTGTGATGACTTGTCCAACCTAGTGATAATAAATCAGATGCAGGATTTCAGGGTGATGAAGGAGAAGGTGTGAAGTCACAGCCACAAGGCCCCCTTCAGCTTTAGCACCACCTGGTGTGGTGTGAGCTGTTTGTCGGATGGCTGGGGCAGAACCTGGAGGGTCACTCAGTCTGTCCAGCAGCAGCGTGACTGCATTAGTCCCTTCTTTACTGAGTGGTTCTTGTAAATGTTTAGGTAAAGAGATCTTGCACCTTTTCAGATGGATACTACTCAAACCAGTCGAAAGAATTAAAAATAAGAAGGGAAACTAGTAGCATTTTTTCAGATCTGTATGAAGTCACATGTACTTCCTTTGGACAAAGCAGAAGGATATGTATAGGAATATTCAATTCCTGGCTTTTCCCAGCTCCATTAACGGACTCAGAAGTGGTCTCCGTCCCTTTGTCCCCACCAACACATCACACTTACAGGTGCTGCATTAGTCAGTGGGGATTCTAACTGTACTTCAGTAACACTGCCGTGTTGTGTAGCACAGCTCTGCCAGCTACAGAAGCTACTGATAATTAACACAGAGAGCAGTTCCCAAGAGGCTGAGCATGCCGTTTATCTAGCTCCTACCTCTGCCACCCTAGCAGGGACTGCATTGCTAATTTAAGTCTTAATGTTCTATTATTTTTTTTCGGTACTAGTTTTGGACCAATTGAATACAAAGGCCCTATGAGTGCTGTTTATATTGAAAAGTTTGTTCGCCGGGTGATGACACCACTACTCTACATCTCGTCTCGATCAAAATTACTAGATTTCCTCTCAAATTATGAGGTACTTGTCTCTCTTCTTTAGCTTTGCTGCTGTGGTTCAGAAAGAGTTTGACTTGTGTCACAGTTAAATTTGATCTGCTCCAGAGTACTAGTTGCTTTCCAGAATCTTGAAATCAGTGCCCTGTAAATTTTGCTGAAATCATGAGTACATTAAACAACAAATTTGTATCGCTGGTTCCCTGCATAGTGTCTATTGTGCTTCAGTGAGGCTGTTAACTTGCAGTACTTTGTAGAGGCAGGAATCATAATTGTCACCTCATGGGGGAAAAGAAAAAAGATACATGAACAAGAAAGAAGGGAGAAATCTTTTCCCCCAAATCTTGCAGCATCTGAGGAGAAATATATAATAATTGTTTTAATTTTAAAGGAATATTAAACCTTTCTAATAAGATAAGTGTTAAGACAAATGTGAAATCAGTTGAAATAACGGCTTCTAACCTCTCTGTATGCTGTTACTTCATGATCTTAAGCCACTGGTGCACTGTGTCTTACTAATTTTCAGTCCTCTGTGCTCAGAGGTGCCAAGACTGGTAGCAGTACTAGTGGATTCATAACATCCAAGTGGACAAAATGCACTTGCATCAAAACTGTTTATAATCCCTTTTGTAACTGTCCATTTCTGTAGTGCACAGTGGAAAATATAGTACAAACAAACTGATGCTGTAGTGTGGACAAAAGACGCGAGGGGCTGTCCAGTGTTCCAGAGCGAAGCGCAGTTCCTCTCTGGGTTAGTGCTCGTTCTAACTGGCCCTGCTGCAGGCACTGCTGCAGGACGTGTGCTGTGAAATGAGCTGCCACAGCACGGGCAGTGCCAGGGGCAGGTGCTGTGCTGAGTGCACCCAGTCAGAGCTGTCCATGGGTTTAGTTTTCTGGTGTTTTAAGCAGGGACTGAGTCAGGAGTAGTGAGTTCTGTATCTGTCTCTGATGCCGATGCTTTCTGCAATGGCAAGCAATTCTGTTCTCTCTGCTTCGGTTTTGCCATTCATTATTGTTTTGTTTGCCTCCTTTGAAAACAGCCATGCTTGGGTTTTGTGACTTGGATCTGTGTTTTCTGAGTTACTTGGTGGTGGTCTGCAAGGGGTGACTAATAAGCATAGTGCCAGTAAGCTTAAATTTGCTTTACAGTAGGTTGTGCACTTCCACTGGAAAAGACTAAAATAGAAGACAAATTTATGGGGAAATGGGATACAGAAAAGAACTGAGAAACAGAATTGTTTGTGAAGGTGGATGGAGAGAGGAACATACGCACAAAGGAAAAGTAAATTTTAAAACAGCAGTAAACATGTTTTGTTATTTTAAACGGTTAGAAATGTGAATATTTTGTAATGTTTTCCAAGCCAAGGAACATTGTACCTTTTGTAGGAGAGAGGAATCTTTGAGTAGGTTACAGGAAATGCATGCATGACACAAGATAATTGCTATTTTGAGAGCCTACTTCCTTGTCTGGCTTTGATTTTGATGTGTGTATTAAAAATGTTGGCAGAAGGGAAGGGAGGGGATCTTGTAAGGCACTGATCATTGGGACATTCTGATCACTCTCTGCTGCTTGATCCTTTTTTTTTTTTTTTTTTGTGATTTCTGCATTGAAAAGCTAATTTGAAGTTCAGAAAATTTTCCGAAAGATTTGTCATCATCAGTATTTAATCTTCAGTCCTGTGTTCTGCTAGGGACTGGGTTCTGCAAACTTACATTAGGGGTATTTACTTTTCACTTGAAAACTTTGGTCGGAAATGTGCAGAGCATCGTGTTAAGCAGGAGTTCTGCTCAGTGTGTTCTCATGCTTGCAGGAGCTGCTGTGGCCTTTCCTTGTTTCAAGAGTATTTTGTTATTGGCTGTCAATAGCCGGGACTTCAATCTTGAGGCTGTCTTTTTCCCTCTAATCTGGAGCTTTTTACGCTTTAATCTTGTGCTCAAGTTCCAGTAGCCAGCTTTTGACAGGGAAGAAAAAAAAAAAAAAGGTATAGCAAAGCACACCAGGAGCTCTACTCACACTCAGTCAAATGCTGAAATCTGTTAGGCATGTTAGCGTGCTTGGACTAACAAGACACCTGTGAAGCTGCCTAGTTAAACCTTTAGAGCATTTTTTGTAAGGTGAGGCACATCAAGAGGTATTGAAATCTATGAGTATTTTATCTTGTATTCAGACTTTGATTATCACGTTTTTATTCCTAAGCATCACTTGTGAACACAACCCAGCTAAAAGTAAGAGCAGGTGGCGGCAGTGTAGGGGTGTCCCTTCCCCGGCCGAGGGATGAGCATGGCGAGAAGCTGCACCGGGGGCACCAGAGGGCGCCCAGGCACCACGAAAACCGGTGGGGAATGGCCTGAAAGTTGAGATGCTGCATTTTCTGACAGTATTTAGGGGGGGTTTAGTATTTGTGGAATGATACTAGTGCAAAATTATAGTTGTGTAGGAATTAAATTTACTTTTAGAGAACAAAGGTCTCGTGTGTAGCGTTCAGTTTCGGGCAGGAGAATGCCTGCCTGGAAGAATGGGTCACTGCTTGGAATGGGGAATGATTTCAGTGGTGAAACGTCCCGAGACAGCAGGTAGAGGCAAAACGTATGTTCATGTTTGAAAACCAGATTAAACTTTTTATATGTAAAACTTAAATAATTAAAGAATGCTATGAAATACTAAATAAAACTAGTTAGTTGGAAAGGTATTCACCGCATAAAGGGGTCATCAGTGAGTCTGGAATCTCTTGTTCCACAGCGATCCCTGCGCTCTTGCTTTGCGCATTAAATGTTCTTTCTGTAGGCCCTGGTCGGTCTGGGAAACAAAGAACACAGAATAACCAAGTTCTGTGACTCATGCTGTCCTGAAACTATTAAACCAATTTGAGTGGTGAATAAAAAAAAACAGTAATTAATAGTGATTTTTTTATAACGGATTATATTCTGCAAAATTTAAAACCAAAACTTACATAACATTTTGGAACAGGAAGGCTATTCACCGGTCTGTCCCAAGTCAGCTTCTCCCAGATTCTCTTCCTGAACTTAATAAGATGCCATGCAGGCTTGACACTCGACAATTGTAGTAGGCCTATTTAGGTATGAGTCTTTGAATTTCAAATTGTTGGTTTGGCAACCTGAAGATCCTTTTTTTTAATTTTTTTTCAACCTTTAATTTTGTGCAGCTGGTCTCACTGACTCCTAAACAATGTAATGAAAGAAGTTAGTGACTGATAGCTTTATTATGGGATGTTGCGTTGACTTAGCAGTTCAAGCATTGACTCACAAAATCTGTGAATTCATATGTAGTTGCTAATTATATGCAATGTAGTAAATGATAAAAATGTTGTTTATAGACCAAAAAATCATATTTGTGATTCTAATTTTGAAAAAAGTCTTTATGATGTTTGTGGTTCTTATGATGGAGTTCAAACTGACTTACAATTTCAAAGCAAATATTACCTTATAGAGAACTTTAATAGCTAAGATGGGAAATATGCAGCTCGAAACTCATGCCTCTGCAGTCGTAAAAGCCCTCTCTCATTTTATGTAGCTTCTGAATGACAACTTCAGAACTGGTTCCCAGTCAGTCTTTTAAAACTAATTTTTTTCTTACAGCATAAAATGATTGAGCTTCAGTAAACATTGTTTTGTTGTCTTTTTAAAATGTTATGTTTTACTGTAGGCAAATAATTTTCATGTCCCATAAACATACACTTGAAAATAGCTTAGCTAACTCTAATCCTTCTTCTTTCAGCCTGGAGTTCTAGGATACTTTGAGTTCAATGCTTCACCTCAGCCTCCTGGTTATTTAACCTTCTTTACATCAGCTTTACATTCATTAAAGAAAGGTAAAAGTTTCATCTTCAAGATTTAAGGGATCTGTGAACAATTTATGTGTATGGACTTAAGTTATTCTTTGCAATATTTTATAACTTGAAAACTAATCCCTTTCCAGTGTTTCTTAATGTTCATCTAATTATGTAACTGTCTTTTATTACAGTTTATTATCAAGTTCTGCTTATATAGAAGGTTTTTTATATTTTTTGTGGAATTAAAGCATACAACAAGGATATGTTAAGATGCGCTTTTCTCAAAATCCTGAACGTGTAGCTGCAGTACATCTATAGCTGTAATCAGAGTAGCACTTAGCTAAGTTGAATTTGAGAGTGTCTTGTGCAACAGCTGAAATGTCAGGTTCAGAGGCAATAGGGTGAGCTTGACTTTTTCAAGACAGGAGCTGAACTGAGCCAAGTGCTTTCCTCGGTGGAGTTACAAAGCTGGTACAAGGTAGCATAATGAGGACTTCCCCCTCAGTTGTTTTTGCAGTAATAATCTAATCTACAAAAACCTTAAATGTTAATATGCAAAGCCCGTCTACAATAAGTAAATTACTAGTTTCAATTCCATTGTGCATTTTCTAAAGAAAAAACTCTTTACCCAGAAGAAACATTTAAGAAAAATAGCTGAACTCTCAATACCATTTTTTGTTTTTTTTTTTTCCCTGGTTTCAAGACAAAGTTAAGTGATGTCTTCTAAACAACATAGGGGAGTGTTTAAGAAACATAGTTACAGCCTTTCTAAAAGCCCCTCAGATAAAAGTGTATTTTTGCATATGTGCAGAAAACACTTAATATGGTATGTGTAGTTTTCATAGCTCTTATGACGAGCTTTTGTTTTGAATTGTCTGTGTTTCTTAAAACATCAGCATTTTGCACTAAATCTTCTAGGCAAAGGGGTAAGGTTACTCCTAAAAACAATGCAGGCTTGACTGAAAGGCTGTGAGGGATGTGTTTGTTCTACCCATTTAGCTACTAGCTAATCTGATCTAGATCACTCAGCTTTTTTGTTCTGAGTACATTTATTTGAAATAAATCTATACAGAATCAATTTCCCACTGCAGTGCTGGTTTTAAAAGCCACTGCAGTAGGTGGACTTCATTATGATGGAGTAATTAATTCCACATATGTCAGTGTGTGTAGCCAGCCTTTGGCTATTTCCACCTGATTAGCTTTTGAATTTTGATCCAAAAGAGACTGCAGTGGGCTGTTTCTTTTGAAAAGTGCAGATAGTTCACTACAGGCAGCAGCACTTCAGTTTCTTTCTCTGTCATCTGCTTACTGATCACCGGCACCACGGTGTCAGTAATATCTCTGAACAGTAAGTATAGAGCACATTTGTCTTGCTGATGGCAAACTCCAGACCTAGATTGTGTAGCAGCTGATTACACTGGATTTGATCTTTCTGCACTTTAAAATGTGAGCCATACCTTATTCTTCCTTGGTGCTGGAGAGCTGAATGCATTTCTGGATTACTTTCCTATTAAGTGATATTTTCAGCTCAGTTAATTGAGGATTTGTTTTCCACGTTCAGAATAACTTCATGATGTGCTGCTGTTAGAGAGGAATCTGTAAATTAATGAGCTGTGTTCCATTAAATCCAAGTACTGTGCTCTTTAATGTGGTTACAGTGTGGTGTCATAATGTGTTCTAGTCTTAATACTCCATGTCACAAGCCCTGTATTTTAAACTTCACTGAATGTAGTTGCAGACCCTGATTGCTTACAGATTTTTGATAATAAGTTAACTTAGTGAGTCAGTGGTGACACTAGTGTACCTTGTCATAAAAACTATTTATGATGAGCAGAAAGCTGTTAGTTTTCTGATGGGAATTTCACAGGCAGTCAAATTTCCTCAATACGTTTATTATGCTTATTAATAATAATAACTTTAGGATAGCAATTCTTTTGTCATAAATTCTGAGTACAGTTTTCATTTTAAGGATATTTCTGTCAGCAAATTAAGTAAATTGGAACCATTCTTCTGATTTTTACTTTACCACTGACTTGATGCATGATATAAAGCCTAGTCTCCTGTATTTTGTTTTGTAATTTCTCTGTCTAAATGTGAGTGCGAGAAGCATCCTGTCCTGCATGTACTTCTGTAATTCTGGAAATATTAAAATAGGTATTTAAATAATATACATATGGTGTGTATTATTTACAGAACATACATATCGGTCAGTCAATGTTCATACCTTATGTTTTTATGTGTATCTTATATTGGATTTTGAGATGGTATAACATAGCAAGATGCATTTCAGATACCAGATTCTATACTTAACAAACCAATCAAGAAATTAAACAGTGCAGGTTAACATTCTCTGTATCTTGAGTACAGGTGAGGAACATATTTGTTCTCATTGCCTGCTCTTGTCATATTTTTGTGCCACACCTTGTCACCGGTAGTTGTTACTCAGTAAGATTTCTGTGCCTTTACGCAGAGCATTCTGTGGTTTGTTTGGAAGGTGTTTGGTTTGTTGCATTTTAAAAATAAGATCTGTATTCTTCTAAGGCTTTCAGGAGAGAAGTTCAGTGTGTATAATTGTATTTAAAACCTGAAAATTTGCCCTTTAAGATTACCTTGGAACAATACGCTTTGGAGTGATCACAGATAAACGTGTGGCAGAGGAGGTCTCATTGGTGCATTCAGGCAGCGTGTATTTGCACAGACATGTCAACACATCTCTGGTGAGTGGAGACTGAAACCCTGTTGCAGTAAAAGCATAGTGTCACAGGGACAAGTGTATAATAAACGAGTGTTCCACAGAGCACTAGAATATAGAGTGTTCAGGAGCTATATTTTTGTACAGTAATATACATTTTCACTCTGCTAGTCAGAGCTGTTCTAAGTGGTTTAAATTTTAAGCAGTGGCTAAGACCAGATGAGTAGGATGGTCTCAAGAGAAGCATAAGACTCCATTTCTTTGCTGGTTTTAGCAGGACTCAAAGGTATATGTTTGTGGTGGGTTTTTTCCCTTACACTTGTAGAGAAATAGCTGCAGCCATGTAAGGTTTTGCTAGCACAAGCTTAAGTCTTTTCAACTTACCTATCCGTGGCAGAAATAAAATTATCTTCTTGACTTAATGTAGTATCTGTATTTATCTGAGGAATCTTTCAAAAACTTTAATACGCAGACTTTTAACGTATAGAGGCATATGTACTTTTGTTCCACTCTTCTTATTGCTGAAGCATATGAAAACGCAGTTCAAGTTCACAAAGTATCTGGCATTCTTGATAGGGTGACTTCTGTTTTCAGAGATCCTTGGGATCATTACAACAATATGGGAAATCAAGTTGTTTGTCTCTACCAAAATAAAACTCAAAAAGCCCTAACACCTCAGAAGTGTGTATACAGAGACTTTTTCCTAAAGTTTCTACTTCTTTCAGTGGGCAGGTGTTTGAAAGCTACTTAAACGTGGATAAGAGTAAGAGATTTTGTGGGAGATGTACTAGGTAGTGTGCAAACTTGCATTTAGATTTAAAGGTATGACATGACAATAATTAGAAAAACTATTTAGATTAAATTAATTGAAAATGAATGGCAACCTTGAATCTGTGTGTTTCATGTTTTTGGAGGTCTAAAACTGAAAGTACTTTAAGAATTACTGCTTTATAGAGAGTCCTTATCTGTCCACACTGCTAACAGGAGCGGAAATGTGAAGATAAGTGTTCTAGCATGTATTCTACTCAACCCAGATTAGGGAAAACAGTTTTTTTTTTTTTTTCTAAAATCATTAGTAAAAGATGAAACTGCTGTTGTTTTTGCAAATGATTGAACATAAACTTGCCTTAAGTCATGAGAATGACCCTAAAAGCTGTAAGCCAATTTTCTTACACATTTGTCTGCGCATTCAGTAATACAAAACAGTATATTGATTTTAAATGCAATCTTGATGTTGGGGTCCAAAAAGACTGACATAAGCTGAATTCATATGTTGAATGAGTAGCGGGAAAAACATCTCTAGTATGCTGTAAATCAAGACGCATCAACCTGGAGATCATCAGGTTCTTTCTTTTTATAAAGCGAATTTCATAGAATCATAGAATCGTTTGAGTTGGAGGGGGCCTTAAGAGGCCATCTAGTCCAGCTCCCCTGCAGTGCACAGGGACACCTACAGCTGGGTCAGGTTGCTCAGAGCCCTGTCCAGCCTGACCTTGAATGTCCCCAGGGACGTTCCACCACCTCTCTGGGCAGAATTTATACTAGTGCAAAAAGTAAAGGTAATAAAGAAAAATTAGTTTGCCTGATAGAAGATCTGTTGTCTGGAAAATTGTGAATGTTACAGTGATCTGATGAGAAATGGGAAAGTTTACCCTAAGGGAAGGGATGTATGAAATGCTGAAGCTTGCTGACTAGTGCCGTTAAACTTAAAAAGAGTTTTGGGCATTACAGTAGCAAAGCATGCTGTAGTTGAAAACTGCATTTGATAGCAAACAGTATGTCTTAGTAAATCAGGACAAATAATTATTGTTTCCCTTTCCAAGATCTATCCAAATGATACCATGAACTATACAGCTGAGAACATTTGCAAGTGGGCTTTAGAAAATCGAGAGATGCTCATACGCTGGCTGAGACCACATGGTGGAAAAAGCCTTCTTCTGAACAATGAGCTGAAGAAAGGACCGGCGCTTCTCATATTTATACCTTACAATCCCTTAGCAGAAATTCAGCCTCTCTTAGATGAAGTAAGTGAAATAACTTTTATTATTTCAAATAAGTAAATAAAAATAAAACCTTCAAAAAAATATTAGGACTTGAGAACTCTGGGCAGGGTTCTGAGCTTAATTGTGCTGATACTGTAAATACCCAGTGTGTGTGCAGCGCTTTTGAGGTAAGCTGTGCTCAAACTTGTTGACAAGATCTGCTTTTACATTGCGTGCTTTGGTATAGATTGAACATGGCATATCTTGGATTATTGTAAATTTTCTGCTCAGGTCTGCTTGAAACTTCAATAGAAGAAGATACAGATCTGAATTGTCAATGGAGACGGTGAATAATTTGAGGCTTACATGTTTCATAACTGTATAAATTTGATGTTTCTGAGAATTGGAAGTTACTATGAAAACAGGATGCTGGTTAGGAACACAAGGCTACAAATCCTGAATTGGTTCTTGCCATAATGTCTAGTGGGGAATCCATATACTCGTTCTATGCATTGAGCATTATGTCCTATTTATACCCCTCACGAACCTGCTCTGTTAGGGATGACATGCCTGTTTCTCGCTGTGCCACATAACAGCAGTAGTGTCATTCATGTAGTGTAAAGCCAATTCAAGGCTCAAAGCTGGTTGTCGTGGTAACAAAATTATATTTGCACATCTGGCACTAGAAATCACATTGCATTTAATCAGAGATACTGTCTGGAACTGATAGAGAGCACTTCCCATTCAGATTTCCCTCTGTGTGGCTCAATCAATCTCAGAATCTTTTTTTTTTTTTTTTTTTTTTCCCCCCCTTTTTTTTTTCTTCTTATGGGTTTG
>VXAV01006083.1:23135-34024 GCA_013399715.1 Alectura lathami | reverse complement strand
AGAATATACAGTTTCCTGAGAAGTCACTGTGGAAATTTACTGGTAGCCCTGCAAGCTGGAAGGATACCTCAACAATGGCAGTGACGTATTTTCAAGCAGAGTTTTCTCCTAAACTATTAATTATTGGATTTAGTTTCAAGATATAGATGGAAATTTAATATAATGATGCTTCTGTTTGAAATCGAAAGAATTTGTGCTAGTAATTTCTGCTGAAGCAGAATCAAAACTAGAATCTACACTTTGCTTAAAACTTTTTCTATTTGACATATTTCAGTTTTAGGACTGAAGTCAACAAATATACTCTCCAATCCTTTGCTGCTTCATTGATGTCAAGCAAAACTGCAGCTTCCTATACCTTGGTCTCCACACAAATGTTCAGGTCACAGCAGTCCCTGAAAAGTTCAGTGCACAGACACAGACAGAGCTCTTTAACAAATAATACCATTTCCCCTAGCTGAAATATAAGGAGCTATCAATCTCTCAGAATGCCTGATACAGCTGTTCACTGCCCAGGCACATCAAGCACCAGAAAGAATATCTTTATGCTGTAGCAGTAGAACATTTACGTTTAAAAAGCATAGCTTTCCAACCATGTCCCCTTACCATGTCAGATTTCTGTAACTGTTTGGGCAGAGAAACACTGTGAGGCTGAAAAGGAGGAATAAAAACAAGGCTATACTTGGAATTTCAGACAACAGGGGGGAAAAAATCATCTCTGAATGAGCTGTTTGGGTGTCTTGGGAGCTGGCACTGCATGAAAGTAAATTTTAAAAAAACAAACAATAGGATAAGACTTTTTGATGAGCCTTCTGGGTACGCTACAGGTACAGAATCTAAGTCCAATGGTGCTTTAAGCATCAAAGCTCAAATACTTTTAATGATCAGGAGCCTCAATTAGATATTTTTATTACCTCATTTTCATCCATAATATTTGTGACATGATTTGCATATAAAATATCAAAAGAAATAGGACATTGTAAATCAGCATGTATACTTTTTTAATAGGCAAAATTCTTCTGAACTCTGAGCTTAAAATGCAAGCAGAGCTTTTTTATATTATGTATTTTCTTATTTTCTTATTTCTAGAATAGAGCAGCAAACCTCTAGAGTCAGTTATTTTAAGCAACAGTTTCTGACAAGTTGTCAATTAACTTGTGTTGCAAAGTCACCTTGAAAAACTCATCTCACTAATTTTGTTCAAAAAGGAATAGGGAATGAAATACTCTGGGGAAAAAAAAAAAAAATGGCGTTTTCAATCATTCTTCTTCAATATGGCTGTTAGAAGCTTTTGGAGTTCTTATACCCTATTGCCTGGGTGTACTATTCTTCTTCCCACTCCCTTCCAAACACTACATGACACAGTAGCTTGATTGAGCAGGATTCTCTTGTCTAAACATCCATGTCTAGGGACACTCCAAAGGCCCAAGAGAATCTCCATAGGGCTGGAAAATATAATACAGCCCCTGCACAACTTACAAACCACCAGTGAGCCATCCAGGAATCCAGGCAAGATACTTTGGGCTGTCTAAAATGTCACTAGATACTGTGTTCAGGCATCTGAGTCCTGCTCATTATCTTTGCTAAATAAGTCTCTGATCCTGTATGTTTCTCACTACCTTCCAGATGCAGGCTTTTGCAACACTAGCTGCTATGATTGTGCCATTCAGAAGATGATGTAAAACTTCTGCAGCAGTTTCCTGAGCAGATGGGAAAGTGTCTAGACATAGCATGATGTCTCAGTGGCAACAAAGAGAATAAAAGAAAGCAGGCATGTGTATATATACATATATTTATATAAATAAAATGAAATGTCCAAGTCACTTGCATGAATCACATCTTACTTGGTGCATTCAGCCAACATTTAATTCCAATGAGTTATTTCTCTCTGCTCAGTATATGGAAATAGTAGAACAGTGAGATACCCATTTCTTGTTAAAACACTATCCAACAGAATCAGTCTAATACCACTGAGAAAATTTAAAATCAATAGAATATTTAAATCAAAACAAATTGATAGATAAATGATTTTATACATATATCACATTTTTACAAATATCACATTTGAAATTTAAAAAAATAATCTAAATATAAATTCAATATGATTGTAAAAATAATCTGTCAGTAGTGTTGTATGTATTTTGTGGATGTAATGAGAATCTAGAGATTGAGATAATGAGATCTCTAAAGTCTCTTAAACCATGCAACTCTGATGTTCTGAGAGCCGCTGTTGTAATATACTTCTGGTAAAACTTAACAATATTGCTTTTTCTGTGTATAAATAAACGCGCTAAGCCAGCACACACTTCAGAAAATTTCAGTTAAAGGTATGCATGCTCTGAGAAGCTCTCAAATTTATTGAGAGAGTTGGAACTTACGGTGGAAGGGAGATATATCGCAGGCAAAAAAGGAAGAAAGAGCACTTGGGGGAGGTTTCAGAAGTATTCAGTGTTGGTCAAAATTCACACTTTTAGAAGTTGATTATAAAAATCTTCAGGATTTTGGTGACTGCAGGACCAGTTCCCAGATTTTTTTAAATTTTCTTCCCATCAGTGTAAGTTTGTCCCTACAGAAGTGTTGATTTCTAACTTCATGCTTAGCTGAACAAAAGAAAACATGATTCTTTTGAGACTGTAAGAGAGGATGCAGAATTAGTGAAAGAATATAGTGAAAGAGCAGGAAATAAAGAACTAGATCTGTTACCATGCAGCTGAAAACAGTGGAGCAACACATGCCACGTAAGGTGGACAGCCAACATAGAATCACAGAATCATAGAATCATGGAATCATTAAGGTTGGAAAAGACCTCTAAGATCATCCAGTCCAACTGTCAACCCAACTCCACTATGCCCATTAAACCATGCCCCGAAGCGCCACATCTACAGCGTTACAAAACATATTTCATAATGGTTTATAGATTGTGTACTTGGTATTCTAAGGACGTTCACAACCTATTATTTGTAACTATTGCCCTCATTATATAGTGACCCAACAATATAATTGCAACATAAAGATAATAATGTACACAAAGAGAAGATCACTCAGATCTTTACCTTTTAGTTCTGAGGCTCCAAGAAGTGTTGATACATTGCTGTAGTTGCTGCTTCTAGGTAAAAAGAGCTGATACAATTTCATAAGAAAGATGTTATATTCTTTTCTGTGTACACAAAATTGTCTTAACTATTTTTATCATTCTACTATCATTACTTTCATACTAAAATGAATAAGTAACTTGTCATGTTTGAATATACTGTAGTGAAAATAACAATCTGGAAATAGTCTTTGGAACATGTGTAGAGGATATAATTCCCATCAGTCCTATAGCTTCTGCAAAGACTTTTAAAGTGAATAGTCTTTTGCATGAATGTTCTACTTAACAGTTAAAAGGAAACTGAATGAATGCAGTAAACTGAATGACTTCAATCTCAACATTTATACTTTCCTTTTCTAGAACTGCCTTCTCCCTTAAGGACTTGAAAGTCCTATTGATATTGATGCTTTCTATGTCTTTCATGCATATGCTGATGGATATACCTTTTCCTTAAATCTCAGCTACATCAAAAATAAGTTGCATAAATGAGCAACACTTTTGGTGGGTCATTGCAATCTCACAGTACCATGGGACCAAATAAAGGAATAATGTCTAAGCACCACTAGAAGAAGGAAACACAGTCAGCAAGTCAACAGGCAAAAATAGATAACCAAACCTAGCCAATGCTGATCCATGATGCTACAGTGGTTTAATTAGCCGCATTGGTCAAGTGGACCACTGGACAATGACAAAACACTCTCTGAGTATAGTAAATAAAATAGAGAAATGAGTAATTTTGAAAGTCTCATTTTCAATTTCTAGTTAATTTTCCAGAATAGATGCTGATCAAAACTTGGAGACTTTATGACAAAAATGAGAAAATTACAATTCTGTGGACTGAAGTGGTATTTTCTTATAGAGTCCTTGTTGAAAGAGCCACTCAACCTAGCTTTGGGGCTGAATACATTCTTATACCCTACAGAAAAAGAAAAGCTTATAATTTATGTTAACTTCATGATTAAGAAAATTTCCTTTAACAGCCTGGAATTCTTTGTTTATATATGTTGCTTTAGATAACAGATCATATTCAAATGATCAAAATCATTTGTAATAAGCTAGTAAAACTATTTCAAATTTATGCAGAATAATATAGGTGGGCTGGGCTTAAGACTTTTATTTTGGAACTATCCTTACAATCAACAATATAAATTCTCAAAGCTTCATCTACCTGGACTTGTGCATAGTGTTTGACACTGTCCCGCATGACATCCTGATTGCTAAATTGGAAAAAAACATGGATTTGATGGATGGACCACTCGCTGGATAAGGGACTGGCTGGATATTCACCCTCAGAGAGTTGCAGTCAATGGCTCAATGTCCAAATGGAGACTGTGACAAGTGGCATCCTTCAGGGATCAGTATTGGGACCAGTGCTGTTTAACATCTTTGTCGGTGACATGGACAGTGGGATCGAGTGCACCCTCAGCAAGTTTGCGGATGACACCAAGCTGTGTGGTGCTGTTGACATGCTAGAGGGAAGGGATGCCATCCAGAGGGACCTGGACAGGCTGGAGAGGTGGGTCCATGGCCACCTCATGCAGTTCAGCAAGGCCAAGTCAGTAAGGTCCTGCACCTGGGTCGGGGCAATCCCAAGCACAAATACAGGTTGGGCAGAGAATGGCTTGATAGCAGCTCTGAGGAGAACGATTTGGGGGTGTCAGCTGATGAAAAACTCAACATGAGCCAACAACGTGCGCTTGCAGCCCAGAAGGCCAACCGCATCCTGGGCTGCATGAAGAGAAGCGTGACCAGGGCGAGGGAGGTGATTCTGCCCCAAAACTCTGCTCTCGTGAGACCCCACCTGGAGTACTGTGTCCAGTTCTGGGGCCCCCAACACAAGAAGGACATCGAGCTGTTGGAGGGGGTCCAGAGGAGGGCCACAAAGATCGTCAGAAGGCTGGAGCACCTCCCCTGCGAAGGCAGGCTGAGAGTGTTGGGATTGTTCAGCCTGGAGAAGAGAAGGCTCTGGGGGGACCTGACAGCAGCCTTCGAGTACCTGAAGGGGGCCTGCAGGAGAGCTGAGGAGGGATTTTTTACAAGGGTGTGTAGTGATAGAATGAGGGGTAATGGCTTTAAGCTAGAAGAGGGGAGATTTAGGCTAGATATTAGTATTAGGAAGAAATTCTTTCCTGTGAGGGTGGTGAGACACTGGAACAGGTTGCCCAGAGAGGTTCTGGATGCCCCCTCCCTGGAAGTGTTCAAGGCCAGGCTGGATGGGGCTCTGAGCAACTTGGTGTAGTGGGAGGTGTCCCTGCCCATGGCAGGGGGGTTGGAACTAGACGATCTTTAAGGTCCCTTCCAACCCAAACCATTCTGTGATTCTGTGATTCTATAATTCTATGATATTTATGCAATTAATACACACAAGATTTATAAGTCGACATCTGAGGTACAGCAATAATTCCTTATATCTAGAAAGGCAAAATAATTGTTCTTTCATACTTCCATAAGTTATACCTTTGTTCACATTGACTTTTAGCAGATACTGCATAATAACTGCATTTTACAATATAAATACCACAAAATGATATATATTAACTGCACCAGAGTGTCAGAAATGTAGCTGCAGTTGGTTTTGTTTTTAACAGACAATGGCAATGCTAATTGGAACACAAAGTTATTGAAAACAACAGACTTCTCAAGACAACAATTACTTCATTATTGTTATGTTCAGTAAGGTTGGGAAGTCTCTCAAGGCAAATGCTTAAATTAACTAGAAAAATGTAAACCTGGAGACTTTGCCTTTGCTGGAATGTTATTTCCCAGCATCACCTCACCTCATTTTTCTGCCTTTCATCTCTGTGTCATGTAAATGGGATATGCTAAAATGGATGGGAAATTCCAGTCGAGGCTAACTTTTTTTGGAAATCATGTCCATAGGGTGATTTTTTTATTTCTGGAAGTACCACCTTCAAAATAAGCTGGACTGCCCAAATCATATGCAGTGGTTAGTCTAGAAACTTGCTGCTTCTAGGCCAGCAAACTCATCCTAATGGAAGATCAAAAGGGAATCCAGTGCAAAATCTCAGCTTTTATCGTTACCTCATGGATGAGCTCTGGATGAATATGCCAAATATTCAGTACATCCTACAGTGATTTAAATGTTCCTGTTACTATTATGCCCATTCCAGCAAGGAAATCAATAACATTTAAATTCCGGAAGGGAAGTAGAATTACTATTATTAATAACCATGGGATGTAATAAACATGAAGTTTCTTGAAGGTTCACCCTGCTGATGGGGACACAAAAGGACCAGTGCAGTTTTAACCAAGTCCTGGCACATGCTGTGATTCTGTTGGGCCAAAAGAAGTCCGACTTCAAAGCAGAATGACAGAACAGTGATGCTTTCTGCTTTTGCTCCATGTGTGGATTTGTTCATTTGTGACTGTCGACTGGTTTTTAAACCTCCTTCCATGGCTGTAATCCTTTTCAGTCAAGATCCTTCTGCATCCCCAGAACTACAGCTTAAAGCAGCTACTGGGAACATACACTAGAGTCTGTTCAGACCTTCTCACTTTTGAGGAGGCGGGTGTTTAGAGGGAAGTGACTGCCATGTGGATAAAAGGAGATTCTGAGTAGTTAAATTGCCTGTTCTATACCTTTAGAGACAAGAAAAGGCATTCATGCATTAAGGTTTTGTTCTGTGTGAATGCTGTGTTTTTATTTTTCCTGAAAAGCAAATTGTCTAAGAGGAATCATCCCACCTTTTACTTGTTTAAAGTTAAAGGCAGGTCTTAGATGTAAAAGCTGAGCATATGCTAACTTTGACAGGAAGAAAAATACAGATCAGTCAGCAATGAATAGAAAAGTCCAGTTTTCTGCATATGAATCCTGTGAGGCCCCACTGCCAGAAAGAACTCCCTGGTTTGCTTCTAAAACACATCCTTCCCAGTGTTCCTCCTTTCTTTGAAGTAAATTTCTTTCTCCTGACTTTACTGCTGTCACTGCTAAATTATATATGCCCTTGCGTTCTAAAAATTCTGCACCAGTCGCAGAAATTGAGCACCACTTGTTTCAGTTTCTTACTGTTATACGAAGACTGAGGCTTTCAAAATAATTCTGTCTTCTCTCATCCGCTATATTGTCTCTGAAGAAGAGGAATATCCTCTACATCATGTGCAGGAATCAAGTAGGCTGATGCCAGTGCTGCAGTGCTAGCCCCTCTTCTGCACATCTTCCACAACAGAAAGATTTACCATGGTCCAAGATCAGACTTAGAAAAATCAATCCAATTAATCAATATAGAATTACACTATAAAATGAGGGTTATCTCCTCAATTCTTGAATCTGCTGGAGTATCCAGCTTCTGTCTGGCAACTACAAGGATCTCCATTAGCTCAGGTTTCAATAATGTGAAGCACTGAAATAGACAACAACAACAACAACAACAACAACAACAAAAACTGTAAGAGTGCAGTGAACCAGGAATAAAGAGATGCTTGGGCCTAAATATCATCTCATAGTAACCAGCCCAAGTCCATGGTAAATCCAGTGAAGTTTTGGCTTAATGCAATTGCAGTGAACAACACCATAACCTTAAAAGCAGAGGTTATATTTTTCTGTAGGAAAATAATTCAGGAGGATAATGGACTTAGTCTTGTGTTGAAAAGAACCAGAATATTTTTTAGCAATTCTAGAAAAGTTTGCTGTTATTTTCTGCTCAAAGTCAAGCAACTAAATATAAGTACACCTTACAATATAAGTCTGTAGTCTGTTAGAGGTGGAGTATTGGAAATTGGGCAATTCAAAGAGAATTTCTTTGAAAAGAGGGGGATAAATGATTAATGTCCATACCATCTACCTATCTGTCACTCTGGACTCAGAAAGCTACTTTTTTGCAAAGCCTAGCAAGGCAGATTTTAAGCAGATCCAAGTTCTAATGAGTCCAGTAAGAGTTTTTTGCCTTCCCCAAGTAGGCTCTTTATCAGGTCCGAACCGAGGGAGAAGAATGTACTCAAAACAGCCAATAGCACAAAATGCTTTAGCTATGGGGACAGTGTTGTTTGACGTACAGATTATATGGTACTAGTGCCCATGATACTGGAAAAATGGATACAACCTTTTCCAAAATACCACCCTAGTCTGGCTGGGTAATATGCCCTTTTCTCTGCTGACTTCCCAGAGGAAAAGAGAAGTATGTCTTTCTTTGCTGGCAAACTGTCAGTCATGCTGCAGTGAGCACAGACATTGTGAATCACTCTTCTCTGAGCTCTAATCTCTGTTCACAGTGACGAATGAACCTTGGAAATCAATCCAGTTCTGACTCCTGAAATCTTTTGGGAGTTATTTTCTACAAATAAAATAAAATAACTATATTGCATGCTTAAGGTATCAAATTAGGGGACGTAAAATTGCAAGTATTTTTAAATGAAAATTTCTAGGCACATCACCTAGAACGTTCTCACAGCCCTGTTACAAACATGTAAGCTAGTTCCAAAATATTAGGACCGTGTTTTAGATTACCCTTCTAGACTTACGGCAGTCTAGCTCTTGCCTTTTGTAGACAGCCACATGACCTGAGGCAACACCGTGCATACCTCTTCTGCACGTCTTGAGAAGATGCATTCACTAAAAATGCCATGAACTTTAATAAATAAATCTACAGTCAATGACTTAATGTACAATATCTTCCCCAAAGGGCTGCTATTTTATTACTTTCATTCTATTGCTGAATATAATGCATTGAACAAAAATATTAGTGTTGTTTTCTTTTTTTTTTTTTAATCTTGGTCATCCTCTGTCTACCAACCTAGATGGTTTCTTATTTTGCCACTATTATTTGTAGCAATAACTAGCTATTTCACAAATTTACTGTTGTAACTATTTTGGTTGGGAATAAAAACTTGCTTAAAAATGGAAACAATTAAACCACTGAAATGGCAGAGCTCTTGCTTTGTGAACAGCTGCATTGGAAGAAAAGCATCACTAAAAATGCACTCCTCCCCTTGCTGCCTTTTACAGCAATTTAACTGGACGCATAGCAGATGGGTTACACAACTTCTGCCAGTCACAGCTGTACAACTTGTATAGGCAAAGAAGGCCTTAGAAAAACGTGTTGTTTCTCTGTTCTCCTCCTAGCTTTTCTGCTTGAATTTGTTCATTTTATAGCAAATTGCCCTTTTTTCTGTTATCATACGTTCTTCCACATAACCAATAAGAAAAAAAACATCATAAATAACATTAAATTGGTGAAAATGCATCAGTTTTCACTTAGTAGTACTACTAATATGTCCAATACTCAAATCTGCTTTCAAATTCTTTCTGGATTTGACAAGGCTTTGATTTTATTACACTTTTTTCAAATAAACAAAGTAAATAAAAAGTAAACTAGTGAAATCCACCAGATACAGTGAGTGCATGGGTGGGCTTTATTTTTATGAGAGATAATAGCAGCATTCATGAAGTGAGAGATGCATGAGAAGAATAATACAAACCTTTTAATTACAAGGCTCAATACTGGCAATACCTGCCAAAAATCCTTTTACCTGTTAATCAGCCTGCAAGATATCTCTAGTTTGAGCAAAGGGAAGAAAACAAGTAAGGAAAAATGGTGGGGTGCTGCGCTCTGCTTGCATTCTAAGTATAGGGTTTAAAATTCAAGAAACTGTAACTTTGACCTCCTTTGAGAAGGCTCTTCAGAAAATTACATGAAAATGTAACTATCCAGCAGAATAAATTACATGGTTGTGCAATTGCAAGGAGATTGATATAACTTTACTTATGACACTGCAAGAGGATGTGTCAGCACAAATATGAAAGCCATAGGTAATAAAAGCCACAAATAATAATATACCCACTCTCCCTGTCATCATTATGCACCATCATTTATGGACGGACAGCTGGCGCATGTCCATTCGGTGCATTTACTGTCAAGGAAGTATTCTCCTTTGT
Organism: Alectura lathami; assembly: GCA_013399715.1. Classification (NCBI taxonomy): domain Eukaryota; kingdom Metazoa; phylum Chordata; class Aves; order Galliformes; family Megapodiidae; genus Alectura; species Alectura lathami. The sequence continues at coordinate 24,044 of VXAV01006083.1, read as the reverse complement.
GGTAGATTTGATCCTTTTCCTGCTACTCAGAGAAACATATGGAAAAGATCCAAAGCTAATGGGGATTTCAGAAACTGTAAAAACAATTCTAGAAAGAAAGAAAGTTAAAGTTGTCTTTTTATAATTTATCTTTAAATCATTTTAAAATTTCATTTCACGGTATCAGAAAACAGTGACAATCAGAGCAGAGCTGGAGCCTATAATCACAGTTCAGATGCACAGTGTGTGGTAGAGGGTGTGCTTGGAGGACACATGTGGGTGCAGGAGGCTTGTCAGGTGGACTGACAACTAAAAAACTGAGGTGCACAGCCTCCCCGAAATCAATACAGAGCAAGCAGTAGTTAAGCTCCTCATTCAGTGCTCCAGCTTCCTCTCTGAAAATGCCACCTTTAGATGTTAGGAGGTACTTTTCTCTTTCCAGTAACTTGAGAGGGAGCATATGTGAATCACCAGCCTTTCCCCCGAAAGCATAGCAGAGCTGTGAAAAGCTTTTAAGTGCAGCCATAGAAACATGATACAAAGACAAGAGGTTATAGGACAGAACTGGTATTGTCTACCACCGCTAAACGCTTTGCAAAGTGAATAATGCTGTGCTGTGACTGCTACCAGGCTAGAATGAAAAGCATTTATTATTTCATTATTCTCTATAAAAACCATCACTTGTACTCAAATGCCGGACAAATACACACTGTGCACACACACACAAACACACGCACATACCTTCAATTTTGAATTCAGGCCTAAAGTGACTTTCAATGCAATCCACATTGAAGCTATTGACAGGATGATCATGCAAGCAGATTAATTTTCATACAAACAGAAGAAGTTTTCCTAAAACAGAAGAAAAAGACAATCTTGTAATAGCAAGAAACATGTGGAGGTCTAAATTTCTGCAAGCACTTTATCAGT
>VXAV01006083.1:0-22060 GCA_013399715.1 Alectura lathami | reverse complement strand
TGCAACATCAAGCAAATGCATAAGCTGACAGTAACAAAATCACAGAAAGACAACGTGCTATCTCCCTTTGTGTCAGGTCAGGCTCCAAGTTTTGGTTCTTCTATAAATAAATAAATATAAATAAAAATTAAAAAGCATTGAACATTCAGTTTAGGTTTTGAGAATGAGTAGGGAAAAGAAAAAAAAAAAAAAAAAAAAGAGTGAAACTTGAGAAATACGTTCTTCCATATTTTGCCTTCCTGCCTTCTTCGTGGCTCAATATTTACAGAAGACAGTCAATGCCAGATAAGGAAGATGACATCCTGCATTTTAACATTTTTAGCACTCTTATCACCCTTGATCTTATTACTAAGGGGTTTAGCCTCACTTTTTTTCATTTTTTTAAGGATGTTGGAGCAAAAATAAGCTGAATGCTAGGCTCTTCTCCTGTGTTCTGCCAACGATGGTGCATCTACTTGATGTTGCATCTGCTTGATATTATGGAATAAAAGATCTGAGGAGAAAGCAACTTAGGGAATTCATTGCTTCTCTTCAGCTTATTTATAAACACAATATTAAAAACTTCATTGCATTAACAAGTTTGAGGTTTGCTATACTGAAAATTCTTCACATGGAGAATAACTGTACTAGACTCTAAAATACGCATTTCCATTTTTGAAATCAGCCCAATGTAAGAACATATCAGCTGAAAACGGAGAGATCTGACTGCAGAATCAGTTCTTCAGGGACCTTTGAATCACTGATCCTACGTTATGACTTGCAAAATAACGGCTAAATATTTAAAAGCTAGAAATTGAATGCCTGGGGTATTTCCTTTTGAAGGGAAATGCAAAAATAAGCAAGGAATTAAGAACGTCCTTTTGCTTTACAGCCACTTTATCATTAGTGATTAATTGCCCATTCTGAAATACAGTACGAAAAGTTTGTTTCAGTGAGGTAATTATTAATTATTTACCCTGAAATAATATTAAAAATCAAATCAAATCAGACAAATCAGACAAAAGGTAACCCATAAGGAATGATCATAGCAGACTGCCTAAAAATGCAGTCTCTTTTGAATTATCAATAATCAAAGTATACCTTTGTCACTATAATTATCTGTACAGAGCTTTCCTGACTAAATACATAAAATTCATGAAAAGCTCTCCAAAGACTGAATTTACTTAGAAAATTTGAGAAATCAGAAATAATGAAATTCTCACCTCAATTTGGTTTGGGACTGCAGCTGCCTCCAGACATTCCTATTTATTCTGATCAGTTATTTCCACCTGGGTCTTCACTTAAGCCAGAAATACCTTGTCTACTCATAGTAGAAAAAAGTAGAAAACACTATTAAAGTTGCAAATTATTCATTGTAGAATTCTCTGGTATCTAGTTATCTGTTCGTTTCACAATTTGTACCAAAAAAATGTTCCCTTTTCACCCAATAATAAGCTTTGTGAAAAGTTTGTGGAAAAGTGGTCTAGTTATTTCTGTGTACATCGAAAATAGAAAAATATCCACACTGTTTTATGTATTTGAAGTCTTTCAGACAAGTATGTTTAAATAAAAGGGATATGATATAGGGGTATTTCTGCTACATATTGGCCATGTTCATCTCCAAAAGAAATTTTGGTTTTGTTTCTCGAAGTTATGAAGATCTGAAAACTGAATATGAGTGAAGTACATAATCATCTGGACAATATCAGTGTAATGAAGAAAAGATATATTGTTCCAATAAAACCCTCATCCCAGAGAATATAAAGCATACAAGAAAGATCACCTTCAGGAAATCTAGATTCCACTCTTGTCTCTCTGTTGGGTGATAACAGTCCTTTATTTCATTTTCCTTACTTTATTTTCTCACCCTGACAAATGGTGATAACAACTTCTCTCTTTAGAGAGAGGTCTGCTTAAAAACATGCCTGAACATACCACTACTTCAATGGAAAACCAGGACTGCAGAAACCACATCAAAGAGGTCAGTGCGAGTCAATAACTGTTTGGCAGACCCTCTGAAATCTAATTATCACTCCTTGCTTGAAGTTCAGAGGGGTTTCTATCTGCTGTCTTCTAGACTGGACATACGCATTCTCTCTCACACTTTAGCTTCAGTCATACTACTGTGGAGCCACCTGGGTCTAAAGTGGGCTGCCCTAAATTAATAGTAATTTAAATCATGGATCACAATAAATAAACCTACATCAATCACATGGTTGTTTATACAGGCAGAAGAGTTGCATAGTTTAGTATTAATGTGGCTAAAAATCAGGCAAGATGACATCGCATACCTAAAAAGAAATGTCATGTGCATTTTATTAGCTGTTTTTTTAACTACATGTATAAGGTATTTTTCAGGGGCAGAGAGATCTCAATTTATTAAATACATCCTTTTTTTTTTTTTCACACAAATTGTCAGCACTGAATATTGTGCAGTGTCTCAACACATAATATTGGTACTAAATCATCTTCTTTTATAAATTATACAATATCTGTGGAAAGGCCCACCTTCCTCTATTTCCCATAATATATTTGCTTAATCCATTTCACCTATTGATTCCTTTCTACTGAACTCTTACAGTGGCAGGGCAGAGCTGAGTGGCAGGATAGAGGAGACCTCTTACATGGCAGTGTCATGAAGGTGGAGCTCAAATTCAGTGCTGTGCTGCAGCCAGGACCTGGGAACCGCAGGGCCATCGCACACAGATATCAAGCAACAGGGATATTACGAATTCCTCAGATATGATCAACAAGGAATAGTAAACAAAAACAATACAATACACATGAAGTGACACACAATCCTCCTGTGACTCTAAAGCTGCTTTCATAAGCCTGTTGTATCCAATGTAAAGTGCATTTACCTACAAAAAATAACGGCTATATGAGAAAAAGGGCTCACTTGAAAGATTTACACACAACAGGTTCTCACAGACTCTTCTTCTGTGGCACTTAGGTGTAACTCAGGCTTAAAGGCGGGTATGTGACTGTCCTCTCCAGATGGCTGTAGCATGAATGATTCAGAGAGTTTCTTAAACTGAATAACTACTGTATTTTGTAGAGCAGCAGTACTATTTCTTGCTACTAGAGACTGTGATAGATTCACTCTGATTTGTGTGTCTTTGCATAAATGGTTAAGAAATTCTATACATCAATTCTATATATCAATTCTTTATATAAATTCTGTAATTATTTTGGCTGTGTTTTATTGCACTTCTCTGAAGCCTTCTGTTGTCACATCCCACCTCCTTTTCCAAGGTGCTGCCAAGAAGATGTTTAGAGCTCTCAACATTCAGGAGAAAGCTGGAAGGGGACAAGAAGATAGTAAAAAGCGTGGGAAACCTGTAAAGGGAATAATCCTTGCAGCAGATAGGTAAATAGAATCCTCTCAGAGAAATCATACAATGTGTAAAACCTGGTCTAAGAAAATCATCCCAGACAGAAAATATCAATACCATGTCTGGAATTGTACCTACTCCTGTGTGCTTCAGAAACAATGTAACCCAGCCTCCTACTGAGTGAGATTCAGCATCTCTTTTACATAATATTTATTTCATCTGCATTACTGAAGCAGCATAATAAGGACAAATTAATCATAGAAGCTCCAGGGACTTATTTCACAGTGTATCAAGCAATTATGAATTGAAGGTGATGAAATAATAGCATCTTTGATGTAACTTCCGACATAGGACATGAAAAGAAACCATCAGAAAATAACAAAGAAAAGATAATTAGGAAGAAAAATAATTATAAATGAACAGCCAACACTACATTGCTCTGACGTTCCTTTCTTTGCATTCTGAACAGATTTAAACTGTTTGAAAAGCAACTGACAAAGATTAGTCAAAATGGAGGAATGAAGGGGAGAAGTTTATTATTTTTATTAAACAGGAAAGACTTACAAAGGATTCACCCTACTATTTATTATCCATATTATAATATACATGTATAATGTAATTTAATTCAATTTGGCTTTCCTTTCTTCTCTTATCCTTGAAAAAGAGGAGATATATACTGGAGAGAAATCGATTAAAAATGCACACATACAGCAAATAAAATATTGTACATCTGAACAAAATGAACATAAGGCTGATGCCAAGAGGAAATATTAATGTCAGAAAATGTATAATTTTAACTGGCCACAAATTTGGCAAGGAGACAAAAAATATTCACATACAGGAGTTCTATGCCAGGAAATAAAGAAGCTAAACTGAAGAAGATGAATTACACCCATCAACAAGCTGGCCAGCTGTAGCATCATCCTGTGCTCTCTGGCGAGCATGAACTAAGGGCCAGCCCACCTATTTGTTCTACTTCTGATGGTGGCACATCCTTCAAAGAAATTAGATTACAGTAAATAAATAAGAAAATAAATATGCATACTAGAGGTACAATCAGAAAATAAAGCGCTGGTGGTTTCCTGAAAAGAATAACTCTACCCTGGATCTGTATAAATTCATCAGCAGAAGACAGATCTGTCTTGTAGATCCTTGACAGATCTTTTTCATTTTAAATAACAAATAAGTTCAAGGAAAAATAAAATAACTTATTTATAATGGCAAAATTGCCTGCTACCAGTGTTTGTACAAAGGTAGTTCAGGAGGTGCAGGCAAGAGTGGTACTGCTGTCCACCTATTGACCTCTGCTGTTGTGTCAGACTTCAAGCCCATGTGGACAAGAATAAGCTGCTTTTAAAATCTGGACATCACCCAGCAGGAACCTAGCTGCTACCCTCACCTCACAGACCTCACAGATCATGGTCTAAGGGGCAAGTGGGTAATCAGCTCCCAGTGCTGAGACCAGACTTTTGCAGGAAAAGCAAAATATAATTACAGGCATCCCAGGCATCTCTTAAATATGAATGTCTTCCCTTTACTCTCCTTCTCTACCGCTGACAAGGTTACCCCTAAAAACACGCAGGCATTTCCTGCTCTGTTTGTGGTAATCTGACCTATTTTAACTCATAGAGAGCTACTCATCCCAACAGTATGGGGCTGGTTTTTGCACCATATATATCCATACTTATTGCTCAAAACAGCAGGTTAACAGAGTTAAAATAAAAAAGATAAAAACAGGAATAATCACGACCACCCACAGTAAACTACCGAGACACATCTATATGGAAGTATTTATGTGAGTTTATGGGGAAAATAAACTGTGATCCCCACATAACGCAATCTCCCATGTCATATCAGAGCTCAGGAACACTGTGAAATGCTGGCACATGAGAGGAATTTTGTTTTCTCCAATAATCATCTAGGCAGTTAGTGTTGTCTTTACCAAAACTGGCAAAAGGAAACTTCTGGATTTTTTTTAAAGACTAGTCTAATGAAAGACTAGAAATGAATGTTTTCCTCTTATGTGTGATGACTGATGTACCATAGTAGAACTTGAGTTAGATAAACATACTGTCTTCATTTTGTCTAGCAATGAAGAGTTAACTTCTGATACTGTTTTATTAACAAAACTATGCAGTAAACAGTAAAAGAGGACTTACTTCTGCTTGCTGTCTCCATACAAAACTGTTTTATATTTCGATTAGTAAGAAGCTACAGTATTTGAGTCAGATAAGGACACCATTATGTAGCACTAATCCTCATGTCAGCTGAGTACCGCAAAGAGTAATTAGAAGCCCAGTTACCAACATTCTGTACCAGCAGAAAACGCCAGTTGGTTTGTCTACAAGCGAAATCAAAACTAAGCTTATGTATTTTCTCACATGTTTTGCAGCTCCCTCAGACACAAGAAAAAGTAAAGTTTTGGTAAGTATAACACGCTACATGGCATATATTTGAGCCTAAGTCAGGTTAATGATTGAATTTGTCAGAAAAATATTTTATTAATGAAAAATATCCGTAAGTGAAATTTTTAATGCCACAGTGAAACTATTGCAGCTTGCATATTTCTGTACAGTACTATGGCCAAATTTATAATAAACTTTAACGTCACATTAACTCTAAATTTAGGGAATCATACACTACTTCTTCCTCTCCACCAAGCTTTCATCTAGAATAATCAATTTAATGTAGCACAGTCTTCTGTAGTGCCTGATAAGAAAAATGTGTCACGGTTGTTATAAGTCAAAGAATGGACCACTATTCTATGTGTTAGCCTACACTAACTTTATATAAAGTTCTAATTAGCTGTGTGTGTTAAGAGTAGGCTTTGATCTGCCAACTGTACAGCGGTTACTTTGGTTCAGTTCTTTTATTTTTTCCTCCTTAAATTACTGCTGCATTATTGAGGACGCTGTTTTACAACAATGTCCTCCTGATAAACCAACACATGATGAGCAACTGTTTCTCAAACAAACCCTTTCAGTACAAGGAAGATGTAGGAAATGCAGTAAATGTAGCAAATGTATTTGTCACTTACTTAGCTGGAAGTAGAAAACAACTTTGGTGACTTCCCCCTCCACTACTAAGTCTTTAGTACCTGTGCCAGTGTTACATTTTTATTTTGAGTAAAGGTACTCTTGGAAATTACCATACAAAACACATTTATACTGACATTTGTGGATGAAGTATTGGCATATTTGTTTCAGAACCATCCAGCATTCCCAGAGCCTCCTCTTTGAGTCTACAAGCATCAGGCAAGGCTTGAAACGTAGTCAAAGACAGGGATCAAAATACTAACTGAAACGTGGTCTTTCTCTATTTATAAAAACAGGCTGCCTAGCTGAAGAAAGACATAGCAACCTAACCACCATACAAACTATGAAAACAGGATTTAGACTTTGAGAGAAACAAACTCCAGCATTCTCCTGGACAAATACTAGCTTGCAGTTCTAGCTCTAAAAAGAAGGTGTCTGGGAGATGTTTTAAACAATGGCATCCTGATGCTGTGCTAGATCAGACTCCCTAATGGTGTGAAACATCCTCAGATCTGGGCCAGCCGTTTCCTACCAGTATGCACAATGCCCTTCTCTGTAGTACCTCTTCCCCTTCTAGGATCCACAGACTGGCTTCTACTGTCGCCAGTCCCCAGTGTGTGAATCTGGCTTCCGAATTTCTATGTTAATAATAAATGAATATGTAACAGGACTAAGTTCTGGCCCTAAAGCATGTTCTATAGTCTTCTCATCCACAAGTCCACAGATAGATAGCATAGAGCCTTCCCTTCCAAGTCTCTCTGGTGTCTCCTGTCCTTCTCATACGACTCATCAGTATTCCAGCCTATTCTTGTTTAACATTTTAGTCCAGCCATTGTCAAACACCTCCTCATATAAAATGCTTCCAGTTTTCATTCATTGGTACACCAAATCTTGCACTGACCTTCTTTCACTCATTTAAAGTTCCCTTGTAGGACACTAATCATGTTTGTGGGTCTCAGGAGTAGTTTTTAAGCAGCCACTGCTCTAAGCTCTTCTGGTAATTGTATTGTTTGATAATGTATGCATACCAGATTGTAACATGACCCTTCAAAATGTCACAAGTTAAACAGGGTCACCATTAAATGATAGAACCCCAGAAAGGCTGAGTATTAGAGAAATACTCAATGAATGTTATTTATTGCTAAAATTAACATTAATTAAAATTATTAGCCTTTGAGATAAAAAGGGAACTGGAATAGGAAAGAGACTTTAGTGATTTGCAGTAAGTTGGAAACTACTGGTACTTACATTCTGTCTATGTAAATCTTTCAAAAATAGACACCTCTATTCATTTCATAGTAGTCTGATTTCAGTTTTCATACTGTCTAGTTCCCCTGGTGACTGCTACTTGATACTAAATTAGAGCAAAAATTGCATGTCACTCTACTACCCCTCCTTAGCTGCTCTATGCCAGTCTGAATATGATTGTATTCCTGTGGTGGGTGAATAAATGTTATTTACCTACATCTCCATGGATTTGTGACACCTAATTACTGTTTGAAAAGCTCTCTGAGATCATTGATTTATGAAAAAAAAAGCCTTCAGCCATCTCAAGAATCATAATGCAGTATTCCTAATAATATCTTCAATTTAAAAGTCCTGTGTTATATTTTCTCTGAATAGAGCTGCAAAAGAAGAAGAAGGAATTTTTAATTATGCTTACTTTTTTTTTTTTTTGTATCATCTAGATCTGTCAGTTCAACTATCATAGTAAAATATCTATACATATTAGACCAACTCTTTGAGAGAAAACCAGTATCCTCTATGACATCTACATATGTAACTAAAGACAGATATTTTCATAATTTTTTTTGTTGTTGTTTTGCATACTGAAGCATCTCTGAAACTGAGACTCCCAAAAGAAAATCATAAGTTACCTCAAGTAAACTACAAAGAAATACAAGGTCAGATTTTGGTTCTAAAGCTTTAAGATTAATCTAACCTTAGACCTCATAGGCCGCAGAAGTGATTGTTCTCCAATATCTCTACTGGGCTGCTGGAGAAAGAGTAGAAGTAAAGGAGAGGGAGGGAGAAGAAAAAAGAAAGAAAAATGGTAGCTTTTCACTTCCTGAAGAAAAATTATACTTTCTGGGGATTGTTGGAATGAGGTGCATTATCATCCAAACAAAATAATGCTCTATACCCCTGGAACACCCTGCATGAGAAGAAGCTCTGTTACTGATGTGTAATTTTGATAACATTGGCACTGTAACAGCTACAGACATCCTCACATTGTGGAAAAATTGAGCTGATCTGTAAATGGATTTTCCTTTTTTTTTTTTTTTTCCTAATCCATCAAGTCCTCAGCTGCTAATTCTTAGAAGCATACACAATTTCACTTTATGCCTTTCCAGCTCCACCAGCAGCAGGTGTCTTTTATGTATTTCCAAAATCATGAATGGTTATCAACTTTTCTTTATTAAAAAATCAGTTTGTTCCCATAAGTTGCCATGCTGTGGCATCGTAATTACTCTTGGTAATTATGATGTGTAGTTTAATCTCTCATATAATCAGAAACAGAATACAGATATTTGTTAGCACATCTGTCATTTGTTCCTATTTAACAGCACTGTCCATGACTTATTAAAGAAATTGGCTACTGATCTCCAAAACTTTCCAGCCAGAAATCTTAATATGAAGATATTTTTTCCCCTAAAACATTAAAAAAACTACTCCAGATTCTCTGTCCTAAATGTAAGTTGACTTCAATCAATAGCAGCTAGATGAGGATATTGCTTTCTCAAAATGGATGTCCACAATCAGTTCTTCCAACTATACAGATCCATATATATATAAAGTCATAATCTCACAAATTTAGTTACAAAAAAAGTGAACAAGTTAGCTGTTCTGTCACTCTACTTTCTACTGCACTTCTTTATCAGAAGCATTAGGTAACCTTTTTACTCAAAGACAGCTCATGGCATTGGAGACTTGACTGCTAACCCCAGTAATTTCTCATACTATCCAATTGTTCTGGCTATTAAGGACTTTTTCTTACCATCTACCTCAAGCTTCTTCTTTCTTAGCTTCAGGCTATCTCTAATTGTCATGCCATCTTCTGACACAGTGTGATTCACTTAATTCATTTTATTGTTACCTTGATGGTATTTACAGACTGTGATTGTGTTCTTCCTAAGGCTTCTCTTTCCCAGACTACAAAATGTCATTATTTTCCCTGTACTTATCCTTCAATTGGATTATTCTTATTGAATCCCACTGCACTCTCTGACTCCCCCTCTCCTCCATCACATCCTCCCACTCTTCAGTATCAGAGGTGCCTGTTTGCCAGACAACACATCCAGTGACACATGCAGCTCCTTCACATTCTTCTGGTGGATCACAAGGATGCATGATCTTCTTGCTTCATTTAAAAATAATAATAACCTGGCACCTACTGGAGTTCATACTTAATTAACTAATGTTAGATTGGACTCTCACTTGCTGTCCCCAGGGAAGGCAGGGCAGGACCCTGCTGCCAGAGCCCATCTGGCAGTGGGACAGGGTCTGCCTGCAGGGTCCTGCCCTTCATGATCCCAGCCAGGGGCAGGGCAGCTGGGGGACAGCAAGGGACAGTCCATGGGCATTGGCCACCTCCCTGAGGACATGGATGGGCACTGAAAGCTGTGTTCTTCTTACTTTCTTGCCCTAGAATTAACTCATTTATAATTTTTGGCCATGGTTTTCACACAACTTTTACTCTATTGATATAGCCAGGTCATTCTGCAATTAGCTTTTGTGTCTCAGTGGCCTCCCTGCCAAGCCAGCATTAGCTTTTAAAGAATCTTTCAGTTTTGCTGGAAACAAGGCAGGGGGCTGGGGTCAGAAATAACTGAATTGTGCTGAGCTGGGAACCCCAGTCTCTCAAACTAAAACAAGTATTTCCAAAAATATTATTGTGAATGTTACAAACAGTAATGAAGTATCAGATTAAAATACATCATAGGACAGATAACATTTAAAAATCACTCTTTTTCGAAAGCTCCACTTTTATCAAATTATCTCCTTCCAAGGAAAAACAGCTTCGCTGGCAAAAAATATTTGTTTCATTCAGGAATGTAAAAAGATGTAGCAAGTGTAGAGCAACTACAAAATAAGCCCTTAACAATTTTGGTTGGCTGGGTCTCTCTGATTTCATTGTTGTCAGCACCACAGCACACTGCTGTAATCAAAACTAATTTGAGAAAAATGCATCCTTATGAAGATGTAAGCCAGCACTGGGAAATTAATAACAAAGCTAAGCAAGAAGTGGGCACAGTTCTGAGCACTGTGTTATCTTTGCACCACAGTAGTTGATACCTGCAAACATGATCTTGATTTAAGTTACATTTATTCTACCTAATTGAAATGCCTTTCACTTTAATAATCCTATTTCTATTTCTAATCCTGGGAGGTTCTTTAGTTTATTATTTCTTTGTCTGATAGAGGAAAATATCAAATCCATGCTACAGTATTTTCATCCAGCTGTCATACATCATAGAGTATGCTATTCTACAATTGATGGATAGAATTCATTTACTGAACTCACTTTATCAGATATTGAGAACAAGGGACTGGTTTCATTTGTCAAAATCTCCTTAGTAAATCTGTCTAGCTCATTAGCTACCAAGCGCCATTTTCCAGAAGCGGTTTAGACAAGTGGTCATGTGCTGGGCCTTGAGGCAGTGATGCAGAGCCCAGTGCACATGTGCCCATACAGCCATACAGTGCTGGTGGCACATTCACAGAATCTTCCCACCTCCNTTTTTTTTTTTTTTTTTTTTTTTTTTCCTTCTTGTATAACCCATTTGTAAGGTGTTAACACAGCTGACAGAGAAATCATGGATTTGTGTAAACAGAACAGAAGATTAAGCTGATCTTCTTTCTGTATATTTCTACATGTGGGTGCCCTATCAAGGGTGGATTTGCTGCGGGAAAGAGAAGTATAAAGGTCAGCTTATACCGTGCAACCATATAGTCATATCCAGAGGATGAAATTCAGCAGTGTATGTTTGTTCATTTCTGTTTACTTCTTAAAATTAGCTTATTGAAATTTAATTATACTGACCTTTCTCTATGTCCTTTCTGACTCTCCTCAGTATGAAATATATTTCAATTAAATAGGTTAACTAAATTATAATAGGTTAAATAAAGAAAATAACAGAATCATAGTTACACAATTCCATTCCATGCATGTCATTTCAGTAATATAAACAGTTTCTGGTTTGTTTCTTTTTTCCCCACTGGGATTTGAAACAGGACAGAGGAGAACAGATTCCCACACTGCCATCCACTGATTAGCTTGCTAGGACACTTATTAGCCAGACTCAATTTTCAGTGTGTGTAGCATGCTGCTTGGAAAGCTGACAGACAGAAAAATCACGGTAAGGGGTCAAATGCTGCTCTGATACCCAAGAGGAACCCTGAAAATAACTCCACTTACTTTCACATCAAAGAGTAAAGGCACTGCTACAAAATTCTAGCATCCTGCAGGGCAAAATGTAATCACTGAGGAGAGGATCTCTCTCCAGTAGATATATGCTTAACGAAAATGCTTGAGAAAACACTCTCATCTTCAATTGTTACACTGGCTCCAGTGCGTGTTAAAGTCCATGACAACAGTCCTACTAGAAGCTAGCCTAGATCCTCTGTGCTCTCTGTTATGTTCTTATGCTGAAGGCTCTCATTATTTCACTGACTTTAATCTGGCTTTACAAATAGTTCCTCCAGTGTTGCTATGAAAGCTGAAGTAGGAGCAAAATCATTGAACAGTTGGTGAATAAAAGAAAGCAGGTCAAATGAAGAAAGCTTCAGGCCAGCATATGGATCAGTTCCAGCAGCACTGCTCTTAGCTCTGATCTCTCTTCCCTCTGTTCATACATTTTTGATATTATTTCAATCATAAATAAATTTGAAAGTTTGCTCCTAAGTATGAGTTCATTTATAGGGTATCCACGGGGTTTGTGTCTGCATATTTTTTCTCTTTTGCTTATTCACTCTAAGACTGTCTGTTTAAATACATTACTTTAAAAGAGCAGCGAAACCAGCCCAGTATGTCATCTTGCATTTCTGGTAGTGCCTTCTCCTTTACATTTATGGTCCATTTTCTTTCCATTCTGACATTTATCTACAGTAATGCTGCAATTCATTATTATGCACAAACATCAATATCTCTGTGATGTAACAGTGTTGTAACAGGGATCAAGATATTTCTTCTAAAAGATCAGGAAGGGGAGGGAAGGGGAAGCATTAGCACCACATTTTACTTTTAAAGTTCCCATTCGCTCAGTCAAAGGAAATCAACCAATATTACTTTTTGTTTCAAAAGTGTATAATAAAAATTATCTGTAAGTAATTTTTACAAAGGAATGCTCAATGGATTTAATTATGAGGAAGGACTGTGACACTTACAGAATAAATATGACACTATATTCAAACATTTTATGTGTCCTTCACCCACTAGAGATTGCTGAGCTGACCCCTCTGCAGCTGAGGATTCAGCAGTTTGATTTTAATGTCATAATCAGAGCAATTAGTGCATAGTGTCTGGATTTTAACACATCAGGCAGAGGCAGAAAGGCTACAAAATATGGCCTCCAAAATATGGAGAGAAAAACAAACAAACAAACAGCAAAAACAAACAAGCAAACAACAAAAACAAACAAAAAAAAAAAACAGATAATTAGATCAATGCTGCAGAACTGATTCTACGCATGCTGATGGATCGATGCCTCCAAGTGGCTCAGCTTCATAACCTGTAGCAAAATCTCTGGGTGCCATATCCCATGTTCAGTAATTTTTTAAGAAAGAATTTTTCTACATGTTGAGTTACTTCATTTTTGTCATGAAGCCAAAATATAGATTTGGAGGACAACATAAAAATTACTTGCAGTTTCTCTGTGGGAGAACAAGAACTGGAGCAAGCAACAAGGGCAGGGGACACTGAGCGCTCTTCCTTTGGATTTGAGGTGCCAATAGGAGTTACATAACTTGTTGCAGTTTCTTTGATTTATCCTTTCCTCCACCTGATGAGGCATATTTGTTTTTAGTTAGAGGAAAAGGACACTGTTTTAGTTAGAGGAAAAGGACACTGCCTGACTGAATGTGACTTTTGTAATAGGATAAAAAAGACTATCCTTTATCATTTCAACAGCTTCTAATATTCTGTACAATATCACATGTGATTAGTCAATCCTACTCTACATTATTTTGAAAAAAGGAACCCTTTAAGTTGCAAGTATATATTATAAATATATTTAAAAGCATTCTAAATATTTCAGTTTAAGGGAAACTGCAATGAATGTGCTGCCCAGGGAGGTGGTGGAGTCTCCATTCCTGGAGGTCTTCAAGGAACGTGTAGATATGGCACTTAAGGACATGGTTTAGTGGGCATGGTGGTGATGGGTTGATGCTTGGTCTAGATGATCTTAGAGGTCTTTTCCAACCTTAATGATTTTCATGGTGCTATGATTCTATGTGGATGTAAAAGACCATATTCTTTACTTTTTTCCATCTATTTTCTCAGTGTCATGCAGATATACAACTATATAGCCGTCTATTACTTAACTATGCTGCCGGCTACCTGTTTTATATGGAGAGATGGTGGAAGGATGCAATACTAGTGTAATTTCTGACTAGTTAACAATCTCTTAGGGACTATAACCAACTAGAACAGATTATTTCAGACCCAATATTAAACTAAGCTGTACAAAGTCTGGTACAGGCTCAGGAATCAAGGAAAGGCAATCAGATCATTCAGTCTTCCTTCTTTATTTCCTTCTGGATATAAGCGAGACAAAGGTCAAGAGACCTGAAACAAGATAGTGCATCATAATTCAGGGTTTCTTCTCAGTTCTCATCTTTCAAAGTACTGCTGCTCTTTCAGCTGCTGTGTCTCACTGAAAAAGGACTGAGTATAATTAGGCATAATTTAGGTATATTTTGACAGGACAATATATATATTCAAAGTAATTTTGGAGGGTCAGTTGATTAAGTTAAATTTTCATCTTCTCCTTTATTTTGACCAAATGTGAGTTCCACTCATCTAATAGCAGGATTTATTTCATTTAACTGTGTGCTTAGTCTGGGCTTGTCATTGTTCTCTAACCTGTGGAGAGAAATGAGCATGGCCAGAGAGAAATTAATACCCTTCTGTAGTAGAGACCTATTTCTGGCTACAATGACCCACATTCTGAAAATACATCCACTGACTAGAGAGCCATCTAGACGAGCACCTTACGCTAGACATGTAATTTTCAGGTAACTACAGTTAGATAAGACATATCCTATTAAAGTGTCAATGAAGTTAGCTTCGTACCATTTTCCATTCTAACAGCAAACAGTTATCCACAAAATTCACATGCACAAATCTGTGTTAGAAATGAACAATGTTTTTAATTTTTCTTTTCAATGTTTATCAAGGAAGTACCTAGCTATATACTTTCATGCAAGCATCTATTTTGGAAGTGCAGAATCCCCCATGAACGCTAGCCACTGCTTTGCGTTTATAGTTTATTTATAAAAACAATTACTATTGTGAACTCCTATAATGTAACCTGTGTAGTTCAGAATTCTAATGAACAATATCTAAATCTTTGAAGGAGAGTAGGTGTGGTGTTTTCACACTGACAGGCAGCTGCCCTCCCAATCCCCCTCCTCAAAGGAAGAAGACAAGAAAATACAATGAAAAAGAGCTCAAGGGTTGAAATAAGGACAGAGAGAACAGTCAGCAGTTACTGTCACAGGTAAAATAGACTCATTGTAGGGAGATTAATATAATTTATTGCCTACTACTTGCAGACTAGAGCACTGAGAAACTAGAAGCAAACTAAAAACTCCTTCCCTCCATCAGCGGACCAGGGGAATGGTGGCTGTGGTCAGTCCATAACGCTTCACTCTCTGCCCCTGCTCCACATGGGGTCGCCTCCCACGGGTGCCATATCCTTCCCCAACTGATCCCACATGGGCTTCCCACAGGCTGCAGCTCTCCAATCCCTGCTCCAACATGGCTCTGTACCACAGGGCCCAACCTTCAGGAGCTGCTCCAGCACAGGGCCCCACGGTTGGCAGCTCCCCCAGGCCTCCTGCTCCACTGCGGGCTCCTCTCCATGGCTGCAGCTCTGGCCTGGGTCCTGCTCCTGCGGGGGCTCCCCATGGGCTGTGGCCTCCTCCAGGCCACATCCCCCTGCTGCACCGTGGGCTCCTCCATGGCTGCACGTGGAGATCTGCTCTGCGTGGTGCCCATGGGCTGCAGGGGGACAGCCTGCTCCACCACGGGCCTCTCCTGGGCTGCAGGGAGCTTCTGCTCCATGCCTGGAGCACCTCCTGCCCTCCTGCTGCACTGACCTTGGCGCCTGCAGGGCTGTTTCTGTCTACAGTTTCTCACTTCTCTCTCCTAGCTGATGTTGCACAGTGTTTTTCCCTTCCTTAAATCTGCTCTCCCAGAGGCACACCCAGCATCACTCTTGGCTCAGCTCTGGCCAGCAGCAGGCCGATTTTGGAGCAGCTGGAGCTGGCTCTGATCTCACATGGGGCAACTCCTGAGCTTCACTCACAGAGGCCACCCCTGCAGCCCCCTGCTACCACAACCTTGCTATGTAAACCCAATACAGTAGGTTACATATTTTGTTGTTAAAAGTGGATCTTATTACCTTATTGAAACTCTTTTTGTGCAGGCATCATGGACAAAGGCTGAAACACTTGCTTTCAGAAATGTAAGCCAGGCAAAATTAAACTCCTAATTTTCCCTTTTTTTCACCTTAATATTTGCAGAAGTTCAAAGTGTAACACAAATCTATTGGCTGTACATTAAACTAATTTATTTTGCCAGTAAATCCTCCAAGTAACATACAGTAATTTCTAGCCATTAAGAAAATCTACAGACATCTTTTTCAAGTGTCATGCATCTCTGCATGCAAGCAGTGTGCAGCGGTAGTTAAAGGTACTTTATTCTTACTGCCAAACACAGAACAAGCTTCTTACATTTTCTCTAACCTGGTTTTATACAGAATATCCTCTTAAACGGGACTAACGCTATCTGAGATATATATACATTTATACCGGAAGATTAAAGATGGGATTTGTAAGCCAACAGATTTTTTGAAATTATCTCAGACAGTGTTTTCCAAAACCATCCCAGAGACATCATGATGCTATTTTTACATCAGTCCCTCTGTCAAATCATTTGTGCTGTCACTATGAGTTGTGCTGCCAGAAAGGAAGGCAGCAGAATACAGTATTTATTTTGTATGTGACAGTCACATCCCAAACCTGCTCCTTACCTACTCAGAAATGTTTGTCATGTTATTGGCATGAATGCACCTGCCAACACAGCTCTGCAAAGATGATGACACACTCCATGAATAATTTACTTCTCTATCATTTTTCTTGTTACCCAGTGGGCTACATGTGCTAGATATTGCTTTCTTTGCCTGATCTACATAGTATTTAGAGTTGTTACAGCAGAAGTTAAGATCAAGTTGTACTGAATCATGATCATAAGTCTAGATAGTTTTAGTGCATCACACAGTCCTGACTCTGTCAACACTGAGGAAGAAGAACAACAACAGAGGCTTTGAAAGGCTTAGGATGACATTTTGTAAAGAGAGGGTGGTTTTTTTTCCTGATGTTTTGAAACTACAAAACCCACTAGTTACAGTGTTATTGCCCTTTCTGTGCCTGCTTGCACACTGTGTGTAAAAGACATACTACTGCAAGAGACTACACCAAGGACTGAAAAACATTTCTTACTCTTTTAACCTGATATACCTGCTAAAATACTCATAATGTTCATTTGAGACCCCTGAAGACTCTCAAAAGAATGGTCATGCATATTTTAAACCCAGTGCTGTCAAGAGGTGCTTCCTATCTTCTGAAATTGCTTCTGCCCTGAGCTACAGAAGTACAATTTCCATTTAGTTCGTCTGAGGTGTGTCAAAGTAGTGTAATACTACATACTGCAAAACTGGCATGCATCATTTTCATTTATTCTTTGCTTTCATAAAGAAAAAGCCACACACAGTAAATGTTTATGTGTTGTCTTGGGATTATGGGAACAAACTAGACAGCATAAAGTCAGACAACAGCATGCACACTGTTGAAGCTGAAATCACTTTCTTTGATCAGCGGTTTCTATTTTCTCTATTCCCTGCTCCTTATGAAAGGAGCAGACATATCACACCAAACAGTGCAGTGTGAATGCCTATATTAATGTTTTGCTCTAAGTAAACATCCAAAAACATTAATTTGCAAAAATTAGCTGTGCAACGAGTAAATCATTTTAACAAATTAAAATCACATAGAGTTTGACTGAAAATCCTATCATAGGATTCACAACAAAAGTGGTACAACTGACTTCAAATTATACCTGCTGAGGAATGAGAAATCTTAGTATTCTTCTTACTTATACCACATACTTGTGTATAAACAAATACATCCTCTACAGTGGTCAGAGAAGGCTGAATACAGTTAATAATTCTTTGTAAAAGGCTAAAATGTCTTCTAAATAAAGCAAAATCACCATTACTAACTGCTTTATCAGAGGAGATTCTACTTCTTAAAATACTATGGCACTACCATTTCTTACAATATTGTGTTGCACTTGCAGCCCAGGAAGCCAACTGTATCCTGGGCTGCACCACAAGAGGGGTGGCCAGCAGCGCAAGGGAGGGGATTGTCCTTCCTCTGCTCTGCCCTCATGAGATTCCACCTGCAGTGCTGCATCCAAGCCCAGGGCCCCTAGCATGATAAAGATGTGGAGCTACTGGATCGTGTCCAGAGGAGGCCACAAAGATGGTTGGAGCACCTCTGCTATGTAAAAAGGCTGAAGGAGCTGGGCTTGTTCAGCCTCGAGAAGAGAAGGCTCTGGGGAGAACTTGTTGCAGCCTTCCAGTACTTAAAGGGAGCTTATAAACAGGAGGGAGACCGACTTTTTACAAAGTCAGACAGTGATAGGACAAGGGGGAATGATTTCAAACTAAATTGAAGGGAAAATTAGGCTAGATTTTAGGGAGAAAATTTTCACTCAGAGGGTGGTGAGGCACTGGCACAGGCTCCCCTTAGAAGCTGTGGATGCCCCATCCCTTGAGGTGCTCAAGGCCAGGTTGGATGGGCCCTGGGCAGCCTGATCCAGTGGGTGGCAACCAGACCACAGTAGGGGGCAGGAAGTGGATGGGCTTTACTGTCCCTTCTAACCCAAGCCACTTTATAATTCTGTGAATTTATGATTATTTGTACCAATGTGATGCAGGCACCAATGAGCTTCATAGTGTATAGATTATAATTCAAAGGATAGAAGCTTGCTTTTTCACAATGTTTACATGCTGAATAAGTTTTAGTCTTCTAGACATGAGCATCTGAATATAAAATGTTTTTGTCACTGTATCAGATCATGCAAATTTATAATGCAATGTACACGCCAGTCTTCTGCAGCTAAAAGAGAAGCTGATCATTATAACAGAACTTAAACAAAAGGTAAAGCTAGGACCTCTGGGGAACATTAAGACATTTTCACAATGTTCTTTGAAGTTAAAATAGAGAAACGTATTCAAAAATAATTTTTTGTTTCAAGAAATTCCTATGAGCTTTAGTCACCTTTCAGACATATTTTAGTTAGAGAATACTTTTGTTAAAGAATACTTTTTAGTTAAAGAATACTAAAGCATCTATTTTTAGTATTTTGTTATTGATATTAATTTAGACATTCTTTAAAGATATTAAAGTACTTCAACAAAATGCCTGCCAGTGAGGACAAGAACCTGAGTTTTGTTCCATGGGGACAAAATAAAAATTCTTTTAGTATGTTTCTTGGTGATTTTTTTCGGTTGTGGCTGATTTTATTGGTGACTTGTTACAGCTTGAAGCTTATGAAATTTTGAAGGAGACCGTTTTGAAAACTGAGAACGTATGCAACATCTTGCTTAGCTGGTGATCAGCCTCTCAGTCCTAAATGAGTTACAGTAATTTATGGAAATGGTAAATTAAAAAAATAGGTGAAAAAATCACTCCTGTACCTTTCGGTACAGGAACCAAAAGTACTTAATGTTGGGTGATCTGTAGACAGAAAAAAAAATCTGGATCAGGTGGGACGGAGACACTTTGCAAAAGCATATCTATGTGAGCGAAATGTCATACTCAGTAATGACTGATCAACTTGTCATTGTAATGTTTCTAACATCTTGCTTGAAATGATCAAGGATATGAGATGTAGATGAGAGGCTTGGAAGGTGACTACAGCAAGCGTTCGGACTGTATTGTACACTCCAGTGAATGAATGCTGGTATCCCACTGGAAGGGAGCATGGAAGATTACATAGATCTGTGGAAGCTACTTACCAATGTGCATGCCAAGGAGGAATTTTCTAGGTAACCTTTCTTCAGGAATCCCAAGACCCAAGAAGGGCAGGGTAACACAGATGGAAAGATGGTTCAGTTGTGTGAAAAACTGGTGATGTTTTAGCACTGGGAAAACTTTTTTAAAAAACTGTCTCAACTGTCAAATTCTATGCAAGTATCTGAGAAAACACACAGATAAGGCAAGCTTTCAATTACTAACTGACAGAATAAATTTTTAAAAAATCATATAGCATCTCTTCCTGATTTCAATACAAAGGAAAAGGAAAATCAAGCAATCAAAGACAGTGAAGAGAAAGACCACAAGAGGAGGAAAACTATAAGATATACAGGAAGAAGAGACACACTGAAGGAACACAGTCATTGACAGAAGGAAACCTAATCTTATTTGGAAAATCTGGTGTGGGCAGTAAAAATCAAAGAAAGCTTGTGTATTGTTGTGAAGAACAAAACAGAGGAATCTGAATTACTGCCATAGGACATAAAAAACATATTTTACAAGTGGTGGACTGGCAAGAATAATAAAACAGTTTCTGAAAGATACCTATTATTAAAGATTGATAGAAATAAAACTGCTTAGGAAACACTAAGTAATGCTACAGGGAGAAATGACAGAGCAGATAAAACTGAGTCAACCACTGGAAAATAGCATTGAGGAACTTGTATCAAGGTCTAGAATCAGCTTTAAATATTGACACTGTCTGAAATCCTACTACTATTTAGTCCTTTTCATTATGCAGAAGACTGAAATAGTCCTGAGAACTCAGGCTGGAACCCAGGGTTGTTATACAGCATTTGAGTGTTCATTTCTGTCTCATTCACTTGTTATGTGTGTGGATTTGCTGAGCTCTGAGCTACTCTGCTCACTGGTTAATCCAGGGACTTCAGCAATGAGCAAGGCACTTGTTTTCCCAGACTGGACCACTTCTATGCATAAACATGAGACTGAGTTCAAAATGATGACATCAAATTAAGTGTCTGGTCTTGGGGAATAAGGTTTCTTAATTCTTATCTTGTATGTTCCAGCAACAAGCCTGCATTCCACCAAAACCCAAAGGTTTTGGGTTGCCAAAGAAAGCCATCTGAATCTTATCCATCCTCAGCAAAGTTTTAAAGACAGAGTTTGTTGAGACCTTCAGTTTCACAAATCTCTTTTGATCATAGCACTAACATTTCCTATGGGTTTAAATCATCTACTCTTACTTGTAAGTATGAAGAAAGCCAGGATATATTTTACTTTCATAAAACGTTCCTCTAAGCCAACCTGCACTGCCTGTGGAGGAGAAGTGTTTGAGGCAAAAGCAAGACGAAGCAAATCAAATGAGTAGGAGCTCATTTTATTAGAAAAGTCAAAGACAGATTAAGAAAATGGGTCCTGCTCTCCAAAAATTCTAGCTTTCAGCCTCTGGCCAATTGCTAATGCAATTCTTTGATTATTTATTTTTCAAAACAGAGATAAAGAAGGTATAAATCTGTGAATGTGGTGCTCATTTCTAAATTCATTTACAAGTGTGTCTATACAAATTTGAAGATCTGTAAACAACTGCATGTTTACCTGAGGTGAATCTAATAAATGTTTAATGTACTCTAAAGCAAAATAACCTTTTCAAGCCAGTGCCACAGCTGAGTCTAATGCTTGCTGACAGACTCTATTTTGGCAATTATTTTTAAAGGTCTGTTTCCTTTCATTTTATTAGTGCATGATAAAGTCAAGCCCTAAGGCATCCAATTTCTGAGTTAAGTGATGAAATACAGTAGTTACTGAAAAGGACTAAATTAAAAAGATAGAAATGATATTATATCTGAAAAAAAAAAAATCTCCATGCAGAGCAAGTTTTCAGAAACTTGGGCACTTACAAACTGTAGCTAGTGTAAGGTGACAGTATTTTAGTGACAGCTCACGCTTTATAGTTAAGTTTGCATGCCCTTCTGTTGTATTAGATGACAAGGCACATGTTACTGAATGCAAGGGAGAATATTAACCCTTCTGACTTCGAGCTGTTTAGAGACTGTTGGTTGTTAACTGACCGTGTAGGAGAGGTATTGACAAACTAATGAGAAGGGCGGAAAGCTGGAAAACCACCAGCAACTGTTCTGCAAGCTATTGATTATAAACCACTTCATTTTGGAATTGCAATGACAGACACAGAAGTCTGAACAGAAAAGCTGTCTATCATTTCAAAACATGTCTCTTTGTCCAAGGCACAGGTTTCACTAATTACTGAGATGTTTCTAATGCCAGGGGAAAAGGATTTAGAGTAGAACACTGTTTCACCTTCCTAGGACAGCTTATTTACATTGTCTGGAAAAGTCTTAAGACTAAACAGTGTAGTGAAATATATGGATTTAAAGATCATAGAATCATAGAATGGCTTGGGTTGGAAGG
>VXAV01006082.1:0-20914 GCA_013399715.1 Alectura lathami | reverse complement strand
CCCCCCCCATCCAAATCATCCCTTGGGGCTAGGATTTTGAAGCCCCAGGAAAACGCCCCCGGTGAGCCGTGAGCTCCCTGCACCCCTCCTTGCCACACAAGCAGCGGTTGTAGAGCGGGGCTCTGCCGTGCGGGGGCGACCCGAGGACTCCCGCTCTCAGTGACTGGGGACAGGGAACGCTGAGGGATGGTACCCAGAGAGCGTTTTGATGCTCTGCCCTCTGCTCAAGTCCTCTTTGGGGCAGCCCCAGGAGAACAGGCACCCTCAACAAGGCACCGCAACAGCACGCAGAAGACAGGGCTTCCCTGAAGCAGGGGGACCGCCACCCGGGGAAAATGCCTCCTGGAAGAAATGTGAGGAGCTAACGGTCAAAACCACTATGGTCCTACCATAATAAAACTCTCTGGAGAGAAGGGAGGAGAGGTGGGAGCGCAATCAGAGGAAAAGGCAGAAGAAAAGGTTGCATCTTAGGAACATTCAGGAGATCTTTCGTGTCTTGGGAGGACAGAATAGCACACCATCCTCCTGGCAACGCAAAGACCGCTCAATGTTACCGGCTGGGACCCCCAGGGACGTTGCATCTGACTCTCCCCACCTGACTTCAGGAGCAAGAGGACCCAGGAAACCCCAGCTGCCCACCCCAGTCCTTCCGCTCGCTCCTACCTGCTGAGCTCGCAGCAGAGCGGTCCTCCTGTACATGTAATCCTCCGATTTGATCACGTACACCATCTTATAGGAGTTCAGTTTGAATTTACACTCCAGCTTGTCCAAGCTCTCCACGTTCTCCATGGACTTCTTACTGTTTCCCTCCTTCCCTTCCTTCTCCTGCTGCTCCCGACCACGCTGACACTTACGGATCCGCCTCAGATTCCTGCAAACCAGAGAACCCCTCCTGGGATTAGTGCTCACCCTCTAGGGCCACTAGGCTGGAGACAGCTGGTGGACCTGCGCTGGCCCTTCGAGAACCTGACCGACAGCCTGGATTAAACTCATTCAGGTTCAGGCCCCTACAACAAGTCAGCCCAGGGGATTTATCTGTTTCTGAAACCACGGCTATGCGCAGTCAGCTCCCTGCTCACAAAAATCCCTGACGTGGCACCCGCTGGTTTGAGGTAGAGGGTTACCGTAAGCCGAGGCTTACGGGACTGCCCAAAAGCAGTCTGGCGAGTCCCCAGCCCTCACACCCTCTCTGCCACCTGCAGACCACGCCGTCTCTCAGTCACTGGAGAGCAGGAGCCTGGGGTGGACCCACAGGTTTTCAGGACGAGCAGCAGCACAGTACCTCCACACCGCGCTGCCAGGGTAATGGCTTCTGTAGTGGCATTACAGTACTGGTGAGGCTGAAGGGCCAGGGCTGTGACAGGGCACAGCCCTCTGCCCTCCAGGGCCAGATCCGTAGGGTTCCTGGCACAGCCTGGCTACTCACCTGGGCAGGAAGACCGGTTTCTGGGCCAGGTGCTCTCGGAGCTCAGGGGAGGTAGAGTCAGAGTTGACGTACCGCTCCACGTAGTCCGACCAGCGCTGGAAGGGAGCACAGAGCGACATCAGGCACTGCTTCCCACCAAACCCCCCGGGGAAGCTAAGCCACAGGTCACACGGGTAAGCACCAGGTCACCTTTGAAGGCTCCCTGGACATCCTACTACGGCGAGGAGGTCAGCTGGACGTCCTCATCCAGCGCACCCTCGGCCATCGGTCAGCTCTCTGGCCAAGCTGCTCTTACCTCTGCTTCTACTGGGTCGTCAGAGTTCTCCTCTTCTGTGTCCAGCAGTTCAATGGTTAACTGAACTTGGCCTCTGCTCTGGATGAACATCAGCTGTAAAGCAAAAGGCAGAAGGGATTCAGTAAGGTTCAAAACGGGGAAAAAAAAAAAAACCAAACCCTCTACTTCTCACTGGGGCAAAGGGAGAACGAAGCAAGCTTGCACAGTCTTAAGGCAAAAAACTGTGCTTCCTGCATTACTGCCAGCAAAAGGAAAACACTAGCAGCGTCGCACAACCTTTGAGGAACAGAAAAACGTTGAAGCTTCTTGAAAAATCTTTGCGTGTTGATTTTGGAGAGGTGCAAGTCCTTTCTGAGCCCCCAACAGAAGTTTGAGGGCAAGGGAAGAGAGACGATACACACAGGCTTTTCTCCAGAGCACTCTGGGAAGTCATAAAGGGCCTGACCACCCTGACCACCTCCTGCATCCGAGCAGAGGAAGCATGGATTTGATTAGCACCGCGCACCAGCTCTGCTCAGCGACGCAAGCAGTCAGCAATGATTTAATGCCCAGTCAGTACGAGCAGATCTCCCCGCAGCCTGCAACGGCTGAGACACAGGAGAACTGGGAAAGTCTGAGCTAACACATTCCAGTCGGTGACAGCCCATCAGTCAACATGATGCAACCCAAAGATGTTGTGGAGCACGAGGGCTATTCATTGCTGTTCCAGCAAACGTGTTTTTTTTTTTTTTCCTCAAAAGCTCATTTCTGAGGGGCCCTCCCGGAAGCATTAACGTCCCCGTGTGCCGTTCCACTTGGCCTGGCGGGACAGATGCACGTCCTCCCTCAGACCAGTAGTAAGAACAGCCCTAAGCATGCTGGAAACGTCACCAAAGATGCTTCTGAGGGCAAAAAGCTTGAGGCACACCACCAAAACTTTGAATTTTTAGAGCTACAGAAAGCCTAGGAGACCTCACGGCTCTTGGGTGCCTGAGCAACACTCTGTTTTCAGGGGACCAGCGCCTTCTTACAAAGCAAGCCCTGCACTCTGGCTGCTTTTACCCCGAGGCTCGCAGCCCGGCTGTACCTTGAAGCAGTTCTCCTCTGACATGAGCTGCTCAGCCTTGCGCTGGTAGGTGGCCTCCAGGAGGGTCCGGGAGGACTGGGAAGCCAGCAGGCCGCCCGTTGCCCCGTTGCTGTTCTCCGACAGGTAGAGGTCTGTCACCTGCACGCAGATCTCGTCGCTCACTATGTGCTGGAGCTGCAAAAGGAAGAGCATGGGGAGGGCATTCGTGAGGGAGCTGCTAAACCCAGGTGGAAAAAAAAAAAACCCTAACAAATGCCTTTGTGCTCGCTGCCTCCTCCTGCACAAGGTGTTTCTCTCTGCCTGAGGCACTTGGGAGAACTTGCTGCAACACGCAAAACCCAGATGATCCATCAAAACGCTGAGCACAGAAACCAGCTGGGAGAGCGAGAAGGCCTCCAAAATACCCTTTGTGAGCGGCACCCCACAGGCCTTAAGGAAAAGCAGCGTGTAAGGCTAAGCACGCATCTCTATTTGCCTGCATTTAGGTTTTAAAAATAAAAGCTACGGTGGGTAAGGAGGTGCTCGCTGACTGGAGACTGCTACATGTCCATCAGCATGGAAAGAAACAAAGATGTGCTTAAGCC
This sequence comes from Alectura lathami, assembly GCA_013399715.1. NCBI lineage: Eukaryota > Metazoa > Chordata > Aves > Galliformes > Megapodiidae > Alectura > Alectura lathami. The sequence goes on along the minus strand of VXAV01006082.1, from coordinate 17,543 downwards.
TTAGGGGAAAAACAAAAAAAAAAGAGAAAAAGGCTGCAAATGCATGAGTTTAAGGCTATGTCTCTGGTAACTTCTTCCAGTTGCAGATATGAAAAACAACAGTACTATCTTAAAAAAAAAAAAAAAAAAAAAAAAAAGTGGCAAAGTTTATCTACTGAGAGGAAAAAACTAGGTGTGGGGAACACTGGTCAGCAGCCAGGTGGAAAGGGCCGGTGCACCGTGGTGCGGCGTACCCTGCCCTCAGCAAGGGTCTGCTTCTGTCTGCAAGGAGACGGGTGAGAGTTTTAACATCAGACCCTTATTTTGTACAAGGTTAAAATCAGAAGTCACTCTGCTGTCTTTTCAGCTCAGCTCTGGACTGAAACAAAGAACTGCTGAAAAGCAGCTCCAGCGAGTAGAAGCCTTTCGAGCAGTTCCACTTCCAGCCCCTTGCATCTGTTTTTGTTCTTCATGCTACAGAAAGGCACATGAAGAATTTTTCCCTTGGTCACACGTTCTTCCTGTATGCCCAATAAAAGAATTTAACAGCCAGCCTGAGCTACTCAAGCAGCCCGATAAAAGAGACAAAGCTTTTCAGAAAAGGCATGTGCAGCTCTTACAGCACAGAAGAAAGAAATTATTTAAATGCTATTTAGTTCTTTTTCCAAGTTACAGCAAGATTAGCTCAGCAAACACTTTGAAGTGGAATACTTCTACCCCCAAACCTCCAGGAAAACAAAGGGAGAACTCCACACACTCAGGAAGGATATTCTCCACCGTCTCAGTACCCCAGAGATCACCTGTCATCACCTCTCCTCCTATCAGCCTCGAAGCTGGGTTAAAAACCAGCCACAAGCCAGCTGCTCGGCCCCGAAGCGCCTCTCGTAGGTAACGGACGCCTGGCGCACACAGCAGGGAACCACCGGCCCTGCCCAGTGGCACCCACGGCCGGACCCTACGGGGGCACCCACCTGCCGCACGATGCTCTGGATCAGCTTGTCCATGGTGAAGGCGATGTAGGCGTGGATGGTGAACATCTCGCGCAGGGAGTCCTCGTACTGCGACGAGTCCATGTTGCCGTCCAGCAGGTTGCGCACCATGTCCAGGAAGGCCGGGTAGTAATCCTCCACGTCGATGTCCACTGCAAGGCCAGAGCGGGAGGGGTGAGCACAGCAGCCCCCAGGGGCGGACGGAGCAAGGGTCTGGCCCTCGGACCGCTCTGCCCACTGCAGCTACCGGAACCTGTCCCGTGTTTGCCTTTTACCGACATTGGAATGAGTCCCTTCAGGCCCTGGGTACTTTCACAGCCCCCTCCACGAGGCCTTCATTTCTGGAAGGCTTTTTGGAAAGCCTTTCTTTAGGGAACTCAAGGATGCTTTAGTAAAATGAAAGCTCTTACGGAAGAACTGCTCTGCTGTGGCTCCCGCCTGCCCCACGTCTTCCCGTCTCCTCCCTCAACTCCCCGCTGCCCAGTGGGGGTAAAGGAGAGGTGCCCCCGTCTCAGTGTCACACCACAGCACGCCTGAGCGCCGACAGCACGCACGCTGCAAACTGACCTCCCTGCCTGCCCTCCCCGCCCTCCCAGGTCACTCACTGGGCTCCTTCAGCCGCAGCTGGATGGCGGGGCTGTCGCTCTTGTCTCGCTTGATGCCCAGCACTTCCCTCTCCCACTCCCTCTCCCGCGTCTCCTCCTCGATCTGCCGCTCGGCCTGGGTGCAGATCCTCAGCAGCCGCAGGCACAGGATCTGATGCAGCCGCATGAAAATGTACCAGTTGCTGTTCACGTAGAAGAGATTGTACACCTCGTCCATGCCCCGCAGCTTCTGGGCTGTCGTGTTGTTGAACATCAGCTTGGTTTTGGGAGGGCTGCCCCCAACACCGTTGTGCTTTTTTGCTGCTCCTGTAGCTTCGTCCACATCCATCTCCTCTTCCTCCTCCTCTTCCACGTCGGAGAGCTCGCCTCGCTGAGCGAACAGCAGGTCTGGAATGAAGTGATACATGATCTGCTTGATCTTGTACTTGTCCTCCTTCTGGATTCCTGTCTGCCGCTTCACGTGGTGGATGATGAGGGAGGCAGCGTCCTCCAAGATCTGCTTGTCTTCGTAGGCTAGTGAGAGGTGCGGGCCTGTGGGAACGCCGGCGTTGTCTTCCGAAGCCTGCTCTTGCCTCTACAAATGAGAAACACGGGACACAAATCAGCCCCCAAGCACCTCCCCCTCCCCACGAGCCCTTCCAAAAGCTCTCCCAGCGGCGCAGGTTTCCTGTCATTACACCCCCTTAGAACGGCGGAAGCGCCAGACCTCCCTCCCACCGCTCCCAGACGGCTGGGCATCTGCAGCAGATGCCCGAGGCTCACAAACATTCCTCCCGTTTACAAACCTTCCCCATCCCACTTCCGTTCCAGAACCAGAGCCCACCTGCTACCAACGGGACAACAAGCCTCCTCAGACACAGTATCCCAGCACAGAGAGCACAGCCCTTTCTCTGTGAGCATCCCACTTCCCAACCACACCAGCGCTGAGAGGAGAGGGAAGGAACTGAACCTGCACGTGCAGACTATACAAGCTGGAGGGAAGGAAGCTATTGGCGGCCAGCTTACCTCATCATAGATGCTTTCAATCTCATTGAGGAGACTCTTTGACCTCAGCACCTTGGTATCGTTCTGCTTGAAGTTGATGCCCTGGTGGTCCAAGGATTTCAGGTAATACTTCTCATTCTGCTCTCGCCAGACTTTGTTAAAGCCTCTCTGGGCTTCTCGCCACTCTTCCTCTTTCATCTTTAACCTTGGATCAAGAAAACACGGGTGAGATAAGTGACACAAAAGGTCCCACTCCAAACTTGTAAGGAAAGACTAAGACCCAGGAAACGTGCATCAACGAAAGCCACCCTGCAGAATGGAGTTCTGCAGGAGCGCCCCGCACGTGCTGTTCTGAACAAACCCCTCTGCACATCTTTGGACACCTGAGCTTCCCGGGAATGCGCTCCAGAACCTCGACTCAGTATCTCAGGCAAAGCACCCGATGCAGCATGCCCGGGGCAGCTCAGGACCTGGCTCACAGAAGCATGTCCTGCAGCGGGGTGGGCAAATGGCAGCCTTGCAGCCACCGGTGGCGAGGGAACTTCCCTCAGCTCTCAGAGCCCTGAGACAGCAGCAACAGTCCCCGGAGAGAGGGGAAGAACTCTTCCTTGTAACTGGTTTTTCAGCTGCTGTGTTTTCAGGGAACACTTCCTTGTTTACCCACCAGGAGGATAAGGACAGCACATTACTTCACGAGATGTGTACACAGCCTCCTCCCTGCACGTCCCCAAGGAGCTGCAGCACCCGCTCCCTGTTTGTGACCGGGGGGCAGACAACTGGAAGCCAACAGGGATCTGAGCGTGGTGCCCGCACACTCTGAGCCCTCAGGCAGCACAGCAGCAGGACTGGGAAGGGGACGGGATTTAGTCCTGAACGCCCACACGGCACAGACAGCTCACGTACGACGCTGACACTGCTGCGTGCAGGCTGGGGAGGAAATGAGGTTTAAGGGGAGGTGATAAAAGCTCCCATCAGAACATTGTCCGTTTCTCACACTGCATCCTCGTGCAGGTCGAACCCTACGGGGGCGGCCATCAGCTGCTTCCACCACACGACTTGGGATCGGGGCAGAGCCCCCGGGGCCCTGCGCCAGGGCGGTACCTTTTCAGGACGATGGGAACAGCAACGGAAGGGTTCTTGCGGAGCCCGTCGATGATGTCGGCCGCTTTGTCAGCGTATATCCTCTGCAGGGCCTTGCGGTGGATCACCTCCGACGTCCCTCCCAGCGTGTTGTCCAGCCGGAACTTGGCCTGCTCCTCCGCGGACAAGCGCGAGAGTTTCTTCTGGATGGCCTCGAGGACACGGATCGTTGCCAGGTTGGTCTCCAAGACGACGTCCAGCTGAAGCGGACGGTGCGTTAGGCAGGGTTAACGGACAGACCACGGTGCTGCCAGCACAGAGCTGACACTGGGCTGACATGCAGCAGGCAGCCGGGCGTGTTTAACAAGGTGGGCTCCGGAACTGGTTTCTGCGTTCGGCTGCGCTAATCTAATCCAACTGTATTTTGTCTGCTACCTAGATGACGGTGCACCAGAATGTAAAGACTACCAGAAGCGATACTGGTAGGAAATTACATTTTCCATAAGGGAACAGAACACAGTTGACAGTTCCTGTGCAAAGGGACGTGACAAATCTGAGCACATTCAGGTAATTGCCAAGCTAACTCCAAGTCAAGGTGTCAATTACTCAACATCCTGAACGTATCGCTTCTCAGATGATTGCGGGGGAATGCATACTTTTCCACATTCCATGGGCATAAGGACAAAAAAGATGCACGGACTGTATGCTGACCACTGAATAATTTCATCTGGAGGGATGCAAACCAACAGCTGGGCGCAAAGAGCAAGGGGCAGGGGTGGTGGCTTGGAGTGAGCTGTGGTTACTCCAAGAGAACACCAGCTTCTGTGCAGAGAATGTGTGTCAGACGATAAAAACAGACTGCATGAAGCACTGCTAAGGACAGAGTTCTGTCAGGATCATTAACTGTTTCAGAATCCCAAGGTTTCCAGGACAAACAGCTTACCTCAAAGCGCTCATCCTCACACCTGTAGATGTGCTCTTCGTATTGCGTCTTCTTGGAGCTCACAAATGTGGAGTCTTCGGACCAGGAAGGGAAGGAGACCCAGGTGTCATTTAAAACCTGCAGCAGGACGTGGAAAGACAAACGTCACAGTCAGCCTTCTGGGGGTGTCACAGGACTACAAGACGCTCAGGTGCTGATGGGAGATCAGCACCAACTGCATCTCCCTTCCCACAGGGGAGGATGCCCAGCATCCACGGGGCAGCCCCAAACAGCCGGAGCAGAAACGTCCCAGCGGGCTGGCAAATTCACCAGTCAGAGCTGTGAGAAGGAACTTGCAAGGGGAGAGAAAAAGAGAGATGGAAGGAGCTTTTCCGCTGGGCTGGGAGAACCGGCTGGTTGTGGTTTGCTCATCGCACCTCTGATTCACCGGGTGGTCACCACGTCAAACGTGACTGTCAGACAGGACGTGGTGTCCACCTCCACATCAGGCTCATTAGGGATATAAATCCATACCCCAGCAACACCTTTCCTGACAAAGATGCTGAGCACCGGCAGTTTTCACCACCTCCAAAGCTGGAAGGGAACATTAAAAAAAAAAAAAAAAAACCTCAAAGAGGCCAAAGGCAACGAAACAAAGAATTCTGGCAGGCAATCTTGAAAATCAAGCCCAGCGTTCACAAACCTGAAGCCTGAACAACTGAGTCATTAGATTCTCACTGAAAGAAAAGTTTACAGCTGCATCACATGGACACTGTTGAGAGGCATGTCAGGACTCAGATTCAAAACTTCCAATTATTTCTTGCCCACACCATCCTGCCACCATTTCAACTAATCACCCATCACTGCTAAGCGCTTGACTCGGTCTCCTGCACTCATCCTCACTTCTCAAGGAAAGGAGACTCAACTGGGATGTTCCAAAATCTTCTGCCTGGCTTCCAACACCGGTGAGGGAGGAGGATCAGCCAGCACCATTCCCCCGCTGGTCAGAAGGTGATGAGATGAAAGGACCCAAGGGGAGCATCCCACCCTGCAGCACTCTGCCAGCAGGCCAGCTTTGCCTCTGGACAACGCTCTGCCCCGCAGCTCCTTACCTCTTTGCAGAGCGGAGTCCGCCCCGTGCACTTGGGCTGCTGGTAGCTCTTGGGCAGGGCTCGGTAGCTGGAGCCCAGCCTTTTGCAGGAGGCATAGTCTATCTCCATGGCAATCCCCTCGGTCGCCCGTTCCTTGGGATACGTCTCCATGTGGACAGACTCCTTATAGCCCAGGAAGTTTTTAAACCAAGTGAACAGTTCTGGGAATTTCCTAGAAATTGAATGAATGACGTGAAAAAACCTGCTAAGAAGAAGTCGAAGAGTTGTGATAACGAGAGCAGAACTGCTTGCTAGAGACAGATGGTGCCTAGAAGACCCTCGGATTCACCAGTCTGGTGAGAGAGGACCTCCCTGCCCAACCTCACATCCACAAAGTGGGAACCTGTCTGTTGGTCAGGTTGTGGATTGCTCCAGCAACGTGAGAAATCGAACCTGGTACTGAGGCTAAGTGGATCGCTGCTCACCTACTGCTTTTTCACCACATCAGCAAAGGTAGTATCCAACTCCAGAGTAAGGGAACTGCACTGTACCCCTCCCAGTGCAGATATTCACCCCTACAGCTGGCAGCACGGACAGAAATGGGAGAAATGCAGATTTTTCTGGTCAAATACTTCACCCTTCCTAGCCAAAACTAGCTTCCTGCCGATGCCGAATTGCAGCGGAGCTACAGAAAGTCCGTAAGCTCCTTGGGGCAGTTCCTCTGCACAGGAACCAGTGTGATGGGGTCCTAAACCCAGTTTACACTGCTGTTGCCTTCTGCCTAGGAACTGGGAGCTCAATTCACAGGAGAAAGGAGCTTGCTGCCCCAAGTTGAGGAGAGGGTAATTCTTACAGGGACTTTAGGTGATTAATACAGACCTGCTCTGTACACCAGTGGAAGCTGTAATTTCTATTTAAACTATAGTATTGATTATCAGTTTTGGCTTCAGGACAATGCAGTTCCTTTTGCTTTTCTTGTCATTTTAATGGGTTTGTATAAGCACCCATTTTTCAGAGGACATCTCCTGTGTAATGGGACAGTCAATCTTTTCTCAAGTGAAATAATCCACGATTCCAGAGCAGTCACATGCTGCAGAATAATTCTGCTTGCTCTTGTGAAAAAGGAGACGACAGCAAGCAGCACCAGCGTTGCTCTTGAGCACTGCTTGCCTGCCAAGACGTTGCTGGGAATCCCCAAATCTCTCTCACCTCTTGGATAAGGGAGGCAAAAGGGCAGTGCACAAGAGCATGAAGCTGGAAGGAAAACCAAAGCAGGGCGCTCAGGCAGGGCTGGAGGGAACAGGAGATGGCTGCATGGCTATCTCACGTAAAGAAGCAGGCTCCACTTACCCCAGGAAGGGAGAAACCAGCTGCACAAGTTCTGCCCGGGAGATCACCTCCTGGTTGAAGATAACCAGGCAGCGGAGGAAGTTTTCGTATGCCTCTGTGCTGCGCAGAGCTTTGCGGACCTTACGGGAAGAAGAGGAAAAATAGTCGCTATAGGGTGAGATTAAACTGCCCGTCACTGTCCAGGAGAGCTGGATTCAACACCGTGCTTCCTGGCTGTGCACACACCATAAGAACGCCAAACTCTTTTGGAGAGGTGGACAGCACACGCGAGCTTGACAAGCTTCACGGAGCCAGAAAATCAAAGCGAGCCACCTCCTTGCTGGGTATGCCCTGCAACGCCAGCACCCTACACTCAGGGGCGTTACCTCAAAGACAGGAGTTGCAAGTGAAGAATGAAAACCCCAGCAGCTGCCTGGTGTAACGCTGCCATCACGGACAGTCGCACCTGCAGCACCACAAAGCCACCCAGGGTGTCTCTAGCACCAGAGCATCCTACAAGCAGGGAGCAGGGCTGGGAGACCTGTGGCCTGACTAACACCACCCACCCTCAGCCAGCCCCCACCTGCATCACAGCTCGAGTTATCACAGACAAGCCAGGTCCTGGAAGCCTCAGCTTCTCAGCAGGAGGCAACCCAGGGATTACCTCCAACAGCAACACCTTTCCCACGAGAACAGTTAGCACCTGCGCATCAAACAGCTCTGCCACTATTAAGAGCTTTGTCCTTACAGTTACAGTTCTGCAGCAGGGATTTCTGCATTTACTCACATTGCCACCCACACATCCTGTGAGCAACAGAGTGGCTCCCAGTTAGCCGGTCTGCAGTTAGTTAGTTAGTTAGTCTGCAGTCAGCCGGTCACCGTTAGCCGGTCTGCAGCGTGCTGCAAAACGTCCCATGTCACCAGGGAGTACTGACATAGGAACATGACTTAAAGGCTTGTTTACTTCCCTGCATACTCCGCTCTGAGCCATAAAGACATGTGCGTGGACATCTTAGGGCAAACACCAAGGTACCTGGAAGCATCCCACACAACCTTCTTATCAGCGTGGCATGTATGTCACAAACCCGACTGTGACAAAAACCAGGCTGTACGCATGCCAAGAACATCAGTGTCTCCAGACTCTGAACCTCGCTTCTCACCTTCTCAAAGAACAGAGATTCTGTCCCCACACCATGCTTGCTGGCTTCTGCCAAAGACTGGTCTTTTAAACCAAGCAGCTTCGGTTTCTTCTGTTAAAAAACACAAAAAAAGGCAAGGGGACAAAAAAAAAAAAAAAAAAAAAAAAAAGGCATTCAGCAGAGGAACTTGCTGCATTTTGATCGTGTATCACAGAAGGGTTTCAGCCTCCAGAGCACACCGCTTGCTCTCAGATGGAAGAAGGGTGGCTTGGAAACAGCGCTACAAGTTTTGGGCAGCCTGATTCTGTGGCTTTACCAAGACACTTGCCTCCACACCCCTCATCTCTGCTCATCTCTGGTAAAACCACCCCCATGCATGCTGCAGTACCCTAATTCAGGGGGGAAGGCACAGTTTCTCCCAAGCAAGTAACTGTTAATTCCCTCAGGTAGCTCCTGAGGATCAGAGACTAAGTCCCACACTGAAGAATAACGAATTCTAACAGTTTCCTTCACAGTTAAGCATTGCTTTCAATTTTTCTCAAAACGACACAGATTCTGGAAATGCCCCTGCTCCTGGGGACAAGCACAGCTGCTGGGTGGCAGCGCGTGCTCTTACCTTCACTGGAGGGGTGGCTCCTGTTCCCGAGTGCCGCCGGATCTGGCAGCCGTTCTGGTTGGGCCTTTGCTGCTTGTTGTTGAGCTGCGGCTTCTTCACTGTGCCACCGTGATCGTTCCTCACCGACTCCACTTTCTCTGCAGTTGTCTTACTCAACAGCTTAGTGAGAAACAAACCCACAGGACCATCAGAGCTGAGCTTCACCTAACTGCCCAAAAAATAACATGCCTGCTCCTCCTAGCTCTAGATGACCAAAGTACCTCACTGCAGTTATGGCAGCGTTACAACGACCCCAAAGGAGCTGTACTCAAAAGACAAGCTGCTGACAGAAAACACAGCCTATCACCCCGACCCTACACTCGGTGAAAGACCACTCCAAAAAAAAAAAACAAAAAAAAAACAACCCTACCACTAAACAAACCAAGCCCACTTTTCCGAGCCCTGCCTACCCAAAGCAGCGGTTCGCCAGGTGCTGCCAGCAGACTCACCACAGAGCTGTTGGCATCGGGCAGGAACTGCCCGAACTCGGAGAGCAGATCCTCCTGGTTCTTGAAGAGGCGTGCCACCTGCGCGTACACCTCCTGCTCTGTCAGCGCCGGCGTGTAGTTGCCTCCTGCCTCCTTGGCGTTGCGCTGCTCCTTCTGCCGGGGGAAAGGGGGGAAGCGTCAGATGAAGGGATGTCTCGGCCAGGCAATTAGCTCCCCACCGCAAGGGCAGAGGAAGGACCTTCCGCACCCCCGGCTAAGCTCACCTGATAGGTGTGGAGGATCTCCAGGAAGGCTTTGTAGATGTCCGGCTGCCCCTGGAACCGGTTCTTGATCTTGTTGACGTAGTTGATGGCGTGATTGAACTCGACGGGCTGATTGTTCTGCAGGGACGGCGTGGTGCCCAGCGAGATTGTCACGGGCGTGTGAGGCTGGACCGGCGGCGAGCGCGGCGAGGCGTACGGCGGGATCGGGGGGGTCTGCTGGCTGGCGGGGGTGTGCGCCTGCAGCTGGGATGGCTGGGGGAAAAGGAGCCGGCTCAGACACCCGCAGGCGCTTCAGGCTTTGAACAAAGGCGCTTGTGCCCCACTCGCAAGGCACGCCCAGAGGAAAAGAAGCCAGCCAACAAGCCACAAACAGACCTGGCGCCAGCGGGGGTTCTGAGAGACACCTCTGAGCTGGAGCATGAGGGACATCAGCAGCTGGACACCGCTTGCCACTGCTGCGCCCAGTCACACGACCCCTGCCCATGTACCAGCGCTGGATGCCCGCTGCCGCACTTCCTTAGAAGACTCGTTTTGGTTTGTGTCCCCAGACAGCTACTAAATCGTGGGGTCACAGCATGGCTTGGGTTGGAAGGGACCTGAAAGATCACCCTGCTCCAGCCCAGGCCTAGGGAATTTTCACAGCATCTCCCACAAACTGAATGCTGCCAGCAGCTGCCTAGGCAGGAGCCGCTGCTGAGAGTCAAAGCTGAGACATCCCATTTCACAATCAGGGCTGTGCTTTAAAGATTAACAGAAGCACAAATACAAGCAGAATGAGCAGAAGAGAGCCACTATCCAAAGCAAACAAATAAACAAAGATTTGGTGGGCCAGCAGAGGCTACGTTTCACCAGAAAAACTAAACACCAGGCCCCTCCAACTTGCTCCTAACAGCTGCTTCTCCTTGCTACTTGCTCTTGACTGAGATCTGACAAGAAGCGCATACAGTCCCCAACAAACAGAGCCAGAACTCTTAGGCACGGCTTTCTGTAACTCTGCAAGTTGTTCTGCCTCTAGTTAAGAACGCTGGGACGCACCAAGCAAGGCAACAGCAAGGGAAAACGGCACTTTTTTCCAGTGTGGAGATGAGCAGCATTGTTCTAAGGCTGCCATTTCTAAACAGGAGGTTGCACGTCCCACCACCATTCCTCTAGAGGATATCTTATTGCTGTCTTGTAAACCCTGCTGTTTGCTAACGCCATAGTCCCTCTTTTTCCCCCTCTTCCAGCCAAGCATTAGCTAATTGTACAGTTTAGAGATTAACCCTCAGAACTTCGGGGATTCTTCCCCTCCTTGAGGCTCTCAAATCTTTGCACATTTGGAGGCTGAAACACGCAGATTTTATCTGGACTCAGCTCCTTGAATGCCTCTTGTATTACCCCGTTCTGTTTCCAATAATATAAACTACATCTGTCGGACACAGCATCTGGATCACATCTAAAGCAGAGTCAAATTCCCGTCGTTATTGAAAGGTCTCAGTTTCAGGCACACAAACCCATGCTGAAAGACAGACAACACAGTGGCTATCCTGCCCCAACCCTTGCACTTCAGTTTTGTCAACAACTCCTGCACCAGTTCAGCTGATGGCTGACCCAGGCCACCCTTTCTGTTTGTTGGTTTTTGTTTTACAACAGCTGTCCGCTCGGAAAACAAGACTCCAAGCAATGCAGAACCTACGGCAGCACTAGGCAAGCTCCTCTAAAAGCATAATCACCCCAAACATCTGAAACCACACACAAGCTTTCACACCGAGAGCAACATCGTTATCACGGCCCCTGCTTTACGAGGAATTCCTCAGGATTTTGGTTGTTCTCAGACAACACACACACATGCCCAGTGGATCAATTAAGAAGCCCTTCTTGGACAGTCAAGAGCATTTTGGGGGCCTTCTTCACCGGGCTGCTGGCTCACACCTCAAGTAACACGCGTGCGTTTTACCAGACACTCTGAGCAATGTTCTACTCCCAGGGAGGCTTTTCCCAACCTTCAAGGTGGCTTATCCCTGCTACACATCAGCTAGGATCCGCCTCAACGTTTGAGAAGGAGAAGCTGATTCAGCAGCAGCACAGTGCAGGCACTGCCCACGAGTACTACGGAGAAGCAGCATAAAACCTCCTTGTTCACTACCCAGCTCCCCACCAGATTCAGCTGGAGCAGCCAGCTCCCCAGGCATGAGTAACGCGGGGCGCTCAGAGGCTCCCACCTTGCTGATTTTGGCCGGCGGCGGCTGCGGCGCCGGCTGTGCTGGTGTCGGGGTGGACTGCGCCGAAGGCTGCGACGGGTGCTGCGGCTGGGGCTGCGGCTGGGGCTGCAGGCCGTGCGTGGGGATCTGGTGAACCTGCCCCGGCGTGGTCACGTTCACCATATCATTCGTCTGCACCTCGATCTTGTAGCCCGGCGGCAAGAAGGTGTTGAAGCCCATGATCAAGTCCGGGTGGCCCTTGAAGAGCTGCGAGACGCGGCTGATCACCCCCGGAGTGTCAATGCTGAGGAAGGAACAGAGCCAGAATGTCACCACCCTCTAACTCCCTCTCAGGGTTAAACCAAGCTCTGTGCAGGACAATTCTCCGTTAGAATTTCAGTCTCACCAACTCTAACCTACGAGCCTACGAAACAAAGCAGAACCCATTGCAGTACGCGCAGCACCGAACTTAGAACGACACCAGAATTATTTCATTAGTCCAGACTGTTTCACCCCTATGAGATCTAGTCCCGGGTCTGACCGTTATTAAGGGCAGGCAGACCACCAGCCAGCCAGATGAGTCAGCTGCCAATGCTGAACATGTGCACTGCTGCTCTGTGTGCAAATTCACTGAGTGCAAGTGAAGAAATGCATCGAGCTTTCAGAACAGAGAGCACACGACTGCTGTTACACCACCGTGGAGGTGTGACACCCTGCAGCGGAAGGACACTTTAGCTCCTGCTCTGTGCTCCCATGCCCACACGTGTGCATACGCTCTTTGCGGCCTGGATGGAGGGAGCAGAACGCAGCTCGTTACCTCTGAGACTTGAATTCCTTCATAATATCCAAGAAGTCATTGTAGACCTGTGGCTGGCTACCAAACTGCAGCTTCACCTGGTCAAGGTATGACAGTGCGTCCTCTACCTGGAGAGGAAACAGGTTGCATGAGCACAGAAGATTTTGTTTCACCTCCATTGTTCAGCAAAACATGCATTCGAAAACACAGCTGCGAGCCCTGAGCCTGGGAAGGGAATTAAGGAGCAACAGACCAAGAGCCTGACTGGTGCATTACCAGCACCATTTCAGTAAGAGATGCTCACTCCCTATTCCTGGCACACAAAACTGTACCAAAAACAAAAAGAAGAAAATAAAAAAAAGTTAAAAAACAAATAAAAAGCAACACAGATCAAAAGAATTAGTCAGAAAACTCCGAATTTACCAATAGTAAATAGACTGCTAGGATAAACAGAACTAGACTGAGTATTTTTCCAGCACTCCAATGTGGAAAGTATTATGGAACTCTAAGACTAAGCAGAAAGTGGAAATGACACGTTCAGAGCAGCAGCTGTCTGCCAGGTACGCGCTTGCGCTTTCTCCAAAAGCCAGACGTTTCAGTTTGACACATCGGGATTTGGAAAATGGCAACTGTGGGTGGCAAGCTGTGTTACACCTCACGCAGCAGGAAGTTTATGAACCGCTCGTGTGCCAACATCCAATTTCCAGATGTACTCAAAGAACAGCCTGGGCCTGAAGGGAGTGCTCTGGGCACCCGGCATCACCGGCAGCCTGGCCACGTGTGAATCAGCTGCACGCTGGCCCTCTCCCATGTCTGAAATCAAAAGAGAGCAAGGGGAAAAGGCTGTCGTGGATGGTCCCGGTAGTGCATCGGTCTGCCACTAACTGCACTAGGAGAAGGAACCACACATTACAAACCCACGTTCAGAGGTCTCCAGAAATCAAGCTGCTTGCCCAGCCAAGCAGCAGCTTCCAGCTGCACTGGAGGAGGCCTGTGCTGCAGCAGGCAGCGTTCATACACACACCTCCTTGCTAGAGCCAAATCCAGTGGAACTACTTAAATAGGTTATTTTCGGTGGAGTTTTCTTTTTTTAAGGACTTCACAGAACGTAATCCAAGAATAGAACCTCCCACGCTCCCAGCTCACCCTGCACAACCACCCCCAGAAGCCCCAGACGTTTCAGCGGTTCCACCCACATCCCCCGCCAGCAGGCGAGCTCCCTCCCGGCGTTACCTTGAGCCTCTGGAACTGCTGCTGCCCCTGCACGGGCACGGCTGGCGGGGCCGGGTGCGCGTGGCCCTGCACCACCTGGCTGCCGTGGGGCTGCACCGGGGCAGCATGGTGGTGCCCGCCGTGCACAGCTGCGAGCGCCGGCCCGTGGCTGCCCGAGCTCTGCGGCACGGCCGACACCTGGGGAGACAAAAAGCCGTTCAGTCTGGGGAGGGCCCTTAAAGCAGCCCCAGCCCCAACTCCTGCCGGGGGCTGGCTGCCACCCCCCACATCAGGCTGCCCAGGGCCCACCCAGCCTGGCCCTGAGCACCTCCGGGGATGGGGCACCCACAGCTGCTCTGGGCAGCCTGGGTCAGTGCCTCGCTGCTCTCTGAGTCGAGCATTTCCTCCTAACATCTAACCTAAATCTTCCCTCTTTTAGTTTAAAACCGACAGCAGACTGCCTCCCAGGGGGAGGAGTGCCACCTAATGACCCCGGGATGACGTTCTCTGCAACAGTTCACCTTTCCTGAAAGCCTCCAATCTAAATGCCAGTCTGTTAAGCTTCAGATCACCCGAGGTATCAACAGCCTGTGACAGAGCAGCCATAAGAACAAACCTTCCCCAGCTAACGGAACATGGAGCAAAAGCCCCGCGCGCGCCTGTGTCTAGGATTCAGAGATCACAGCCTGAACCTTCCAAGAGCAGTGCCCAAAACAAGGCAAGTTACACCACATTTCATGCTTAGGGCCATCTGACCAGCAGAGCTCAGCGAGACCCGTGAGAGCACACTGTCCCATCCTAGGGAGCACCGGTGACTAAAACAAAACCTTGCCCCAAACCCAGAGCCCCGCTGCCGGGCAGCAGAACCGCAGCTCCTCCCCCAGGCTGCGGGGCACGCACCTGGTAGCTGGGCGTTACGGAGTACTGGATCCCTGTGGCTGACTGCATGGTCTCGGAGACCGCCTCATACACCGGCGGTGCTGGGGCGAGCACGCGGTGCTGGTGCTGGAAAGCTTCGGTGCTGCTGGTGATACGTCTCTGCTGCGACGCGTACACGGGTGACTCCTGCTCATCCAATCGCCGCTTCATTCTGAACTCATGCTCGGGAAGCACTACAAAACCTGGGGAAAGCAGAGCAATTAGCAAAGGGCATTGATTAATCACCCCCCCACCAGCGCTGGAAGACTACGCTGGCCGAGAGCAGGTAGGACAGGTTTGTGTCCATTCATTTATCTCAAGATGCGTTACAAAAATACAAGGCTGCCTGCACCAAAAGCAAAGCCCAGCCAAAACCTCCTGGAAAGCCCGGGTTGGACGGGAGTCAGGCGTGAGAGATGCCTTACAGCACGGGAGGAGGGTAGGCAGAGGCCAAACACGCCGCTCCACGCTGCCCCTGCACGCCAGCACCTCTCCAAAGCCAGCCTTCCCCCGGTCAGACACGCTGACCGCTGCCTGGATAACGCACAGAGCTCCCCCAGAACAAGTGCGCAACAACCAGCTCTGACCTAGCACGCCAAGGCAACTCTTGGCAGCCTAAAACCATCGTTAACCAAACAGACCGAGGTACTGGGGAAGGGGCTGTGCCAAAAACACACACGGCAGCCGGCAGCACGGGGGTTCAGAGCAGACCAAATGTGCCTGAAAACAGGCTGCGTGCACCAAAGCCTTTTTGCCTCGTACCCCGCTCTGCTCTTTGCTAGGCTCTCCTCTCGCTTGGCGGGCAGGACAGGGAGGAAGAGTACTGCGAGTCTGCTTAAAGCTGCTCTTCAAGCTGAACCTCCCAGAACACTGTCCCTGACCGGGACGGCCCCCAGAGCTTCGCTGCATACCCAGGGCACGCTCCAGAAACCTATTTCGCCCACTGTACCTGCACCAGCTGTCTTCCCGTTCAGCTGCAGACAAACCAGCAGCTACCCAGGTTCACGGGGAGCTGCTCTCACAGCACAGCCCCTGTACAAACCGAACAGTTGTATGCTAATGGCGCCGGGACCAAGCTGAGCACGGCTGGCAGCCCGGCCCCGCACTTTGCATGACAATGCCGGGCCCAGTGAAGTCTGGGCAAAGCCTTGGTGGCATCCATTCATACCACAGCTCACAAGGCAGAACAGCCCTCAGAGCTGAAGCCCTGGGCTCTCTGCTTGTAGCCAAGCACTGCACTTGCTCCGGCTCCCGCAACTCGCGGGAGAAAACGGGACGTCAAACACCCCGAAAGTGCACTCTTTACATCACTGAGGCCCTGCTGACCGTCACCTGGCGTCTCCCAGCGATCTGCTCCATCCGAAGAGCAGGCAGATCTGTTCAATAGCAAGTTCTACCCCTTCCACAGCATGCTCAGCAGCTGAGGAGGAGGAAGGGCTGCGATGACACCCAGCATTTGACCGCAGGCTCAGAGGGGCAGCTCCGCTGCTGAAGCACTGCCAGCCCAAGGGCGAAGGTGAGCAGGAAAAGCTGCTGGTGGCGAAGCTTTCTGGAAGGCCCACCTGATGGAGAAGGGTCTTCTGAGAACACTCACACAGCTGCAGAGCCCCTTGGAATTTCCGCAGCGCCAGCGCTGACATCACCAACGGTGCCAGGGTTACGGCTGCTTGGGAACACGGCACGCCCCTCCGACGGGCTGCGGGCACCCGGCCCCTCACTGAGGTTCACAGAGCCCCAACTCAAACTGCAGCCAGCACCTGTGGGCTTAATTCGGAGGGACAAAAAGGTCCTCTCCGGGAGGAGAGCAAATCCTGCAGGTCTGCTGTCCTGACACCTGTTGGAGCTACAACATTTCCGTGCACAAAATATGTTTCTGAGACCAAGCTGTGAGAGCCTCACGAGAGGAATTCAGCCCCTGCAGACCTGGGGCACACCAAAAAGGACAGGGAAAGCGCTCAGGCCACCTCTGTCCCTCCTGCAGAGCCCCCACCCACCCGAGCTCACTGCTTCCACCCCTGTGAAACAGCCACAGCCACACAGAGGGGCACATGGAGGCGAGCACGCGCGTTCCTTGAGGCACTCGCGTATGGCAGCACTCCTAAATACCGTAACGCAGAGTGACTGCTGTTGCATTTATTACTTTGCTGAACGTTTCCACGCAGCCTCCCCATTCCAAGCTGAGCTCAAGGATCGCGCACAGCTTCCCTGACACTTTTATTTAACCCTTCCCTGGTGCAGCCCCGATTTTGCCCAAAACCAACCACATGCTGCCCACTGAGGCTGTGCCTCAGCTAGAAGTGATAGGTGGCAGGGACAAGGCAAAGATTTGGGGTGGGGGACTGCAGCGTCCTTCACCTACACATTCATCCACACAGGGCAGAAAAGACCCCACAACATGGGCTGCCGTTCCCCAGGTCCCAGCATCACGCTGCACAACGCTTTGATGGGATGGAGGGATTTTACAGCTGCTTTGAAGGCAGCGTGCCGGCAGAAAGCACTGCGTTAAAGCACAGCATCTTACAGGTTACGCATGCTTGGTTGAAACTGGACTGAGAAACACCAAGGTCGGAGCTGGGGAACCCAAAGACGGACAGAGCCGCGCTGGGGTTGGCCGGGCATCTCCCGTTTGACTCCCGGCACTGCCGGCGAGCGCCGGAGGGGCAAGCCAGCAGGCAAACGCAACAGGTGAAGCTGTCCTGAGGACGGGAAGCAGGTTCTGTTTCCCCAGGACGGCGCAAGGGCGGAAGCTCACTGCTCAAGGCGCCTCGGCTCACTTGCTGCACCTTCCTTCCCACTTCGGTGCCGTTTTAGCGCTCAAGCGTACGCTCCTCTTTGACGGCCGACGAACGAGGACGTCCCCTGTCCGCGCTGCGTTATTTCCATCCGGCGCAGAGGGTCAGGGGCACGCGGAAGCCCCAAAAGCCCCAAAAGCCGAAGCCAGCGGGCAGCAGG
>VXAV01006081.1:68027-152252 GCA_013399715.1 Alectura lathami | reverse complement strand
CCATCATTTTGTTTCCTTGTTATTAAAGGCTATTATTTTGTTTATTTATTTATTTATTTATTTTAATATTTTTCAACCCGTGCAGAGTAGGAGTAAGGACGGTGCCTGACCTAAATATCCACCACTTTTCTGTTGCTCTTTCCCTTTTGGAAATTTAAGTGCATGGAAATGGGAGAAAATAATGTTACTGCTGAGGAAAGAGAAACGAGTTAGCTTCTCTGGCAACTGAAAACTTATGGGGTTTCCTGCAAATGGAACGCTTTGGGGCGGCTCGGGCCGGGTGGGCTGTCAGCATCGTGCCCCCAAAACGTGCCGTGAAACCTAAACCTACCCAGGCTGATGCAAAATGTCCCAAAATGAAATCTTGGGAAGGGGCTTTGGCTTTGCACGTGCAGGGCGGACTGGCCCCGGAGGCTGCGGGGCGACCGAGCCGTGCCCGCTGCTCCCGGTTCGCCCGGTTGGCCCCAGCAAGGTGTCAGGGGCAGCACCCGGCCCGTGGTGCTCGGGACAGCTTTTGTCCAGTGCTGCCTGCCTTTTCCATCTTCAGTTTCCTCGTTGTTTAATTCAGGTGTCTGAGTCCTGCAGAGGAGCTGTAGGCATTTGTATGCTGGGTACTAAAGTGGATTCACTCTGAATTTTAGCATAAACCATACCCTTTGTACTGTATGCACTTTTAATCTTGATTTAATCTCATTCGTGTTCAGACAAAACTAAGCTGGATTTGCCTGATTTTATTAACACTGCCGGTACTGAATAGACCATTCTTCTCCCCTGACTTCAGCAGGCCGGGCTAGATGTGCATACCAATAGCAGCGTATAAATAATGAAGATACAGTTCTTTTTCTTGTCAGCCAGTCAGGGAGCACGGGCTGCATCCCGCAGCACTGCGAGGGCGAGAGGCTTCACTTTGTGTCTGAGCCAGGCTGATGCTTATGGCAAAAGTTGTGAATTAAACTGGGCAGTGTCTCCTGAAGAAAAGCTTCTCCTCCAGTCTGGCTGTTGCCCTGAGGTTTTGATGGAACCACTCAGGCTTTTAATTTCAGACTTTTTAGAGGTAGCGTCCTGCTTTTAGTTACGGGTTTCTTTGCTGCTGATGCCATTTATCTGTCCACTGCTGCTCTCGGCGGGGGCACCGGCGGGCTCTGGTGGCACTGCAGTGGCTGTTACCTGAGTGCCTCTTCTGTGTGGCTCCGGTGGGAAGGGAGGAGCTGAGCCTCCCCCCCAGAAAATCATTTTGCAGCTTTTTTTTTTTTTTTTTTTTTTACCCTCCAATTGCTTGATTTTTATTTATCCTTTTAATACAACTGAGGGAACCTCTGGGCAGCTCCCACCAGATGCTATCTCATTTCCCAGCCAAAAGTTACCACGAAGGAATGCTTTGGGAAAGTGGCATAGCTGTAAACTCTGTTAATGTAACCCTCTAATTAGGTTAACCCTGCAGCCGAGCCCCAAAACTATTTCTTTGCTGGCTTTCTCCATGCAGCAGGCTGCAGTGTGCAGCAGCTGCTCTGTGCACAGCTCCAGGATTAGGATTAGGGGTTTGGGGGTGGGGGCCAAGCCCACCCGGAGGCACTGGGCGGCACTGGGTGGCCAGACGGTTGCGGCAGCAGTTGCTGATGGCCTCGGCGGGGTGACGGAGGTCAGGGTGTCGGAAGAGTCCGTAAATAACTCATTGTTTGGCGAGGGAGCAGAGCGAGGCGGCGTGCCCATGAGCACATCACAGCCGCTGGCTGGGATTTTCAGCACCCATTAAGCCCCTGCACCAGGGGACTTTGCCTGTGCCAGGGCTGCTTCAGCCTGTTCCCAAAAGGGTTAATCTGCAAAAAGAAGATGGGGTGCCCGGGAAGTCGCTGGCGTGAGTATGGGGTGACCCTGGGCATGGGTGCAGGTCTCCCCATGCAGCACATTCCGCAGGGGTTTGCTGGGTTTGTGCTGACATTGGTGGAGGTGGCAGGGATTGAGCTGCCATGGGGCTCCCAAGGGAGCTGAGGTGCTCACACTGTGCCTGCTGCTGGGGCCAGCAGGAGGCCTCTGTCTGAGACAAGGGCTTCGAGGTTTTCGCATTCTCGGGTTTAGTAACAAACCAAGTGCTGATGGCTCAGCCGAGGATCACGTCTCCGGTCTGTTTCAGACTGCGTTTTGGCAAGTACATCTCTGTCTTGACACAGTGTCAGTGGCAGCTACAGGCTCTTTCAGGGTGGAGTGTATCACACACATTCCCTTTTATTTTATTTTTCCCCTCCTTCCCCTTCAAGCTTTCCTGCAGGAGATGAGGACCCATAGGAAGCCATAGCTGCCACTGGCGCTTTAGAAAGCTGGAGACTGTTTTCTAAGTTTGTGTGCTCCGATTGTGGTTCTCAGTTTGGCTTCAGCCAAAACCAGGAGATTCCCATGTCTCTGGCTGCGTCTCCCAGGTCAGCATTGCAGATGTGCCCCAGGAGGAGCAGAGCAGGGGCAGACAGTGCTGGTGGTGGCCTGGGGACTGTCTGTGTTCCCAGTCCTGCGGCACTGGGGTCATGAAGCCAAGCTTGGTTTGGTGCCCTCGAGCAGTGATGTAATCCTGGCATTTTATAATCAGGATTGAATGGGAGAATGAAAAGACACAGAGGAGGAAGTGGGAGGAAAAATAATCTGCTTTTTTTTCTTCCCCTGAGTGAACACCTGGATTGCGTTGCAGTGCAGCCCCGCGACACGCACATAGCAGAGGCGCCTGGGATCGTGCATAATGCAGCACGGGGACGCGACACGGCCAGGGCTGCCTCAGCCAGCAGCGGGGAGTGTTCAGAGCAGGGCTCTGGGCACAGCTGTGTCTGAGGGCAGCGCATCACCTCACCGGCGAACAAGCCCCTGTCTTGCCTTCGTTTCATCTGGCGTTATGTTTTCTGATCATGGCTGTGACAGCGCTGGCCCTGGAGGGTGTGACACACAGCACCTGTATTGCTCCCCTTAAAGCCAGGAGTTCGCAGGGTGGAGCCTGGCATCACCTTGAAATTTTCAGGATACAGAATGAGCCACACAAGTGCTGCTTTCTTTGCAGATGGAGAGAGGAGTACCTACAGAGATATGTTCCTCTGCTTGTTCATTTTTATTTGCTGTTGCTAACCCAATGCACTCATATTTTTAGCTTTCCAGGGCTGAGAGTTGGTGGCAAGATAAACCAGGCTTTAGAATAATTTGTAAACCTAAATTATAAATGGATAGACGTGAGGAGACCTTTCCAAGAGAAGCACCAAAATACACAGTGTCACTAATAGGCATAATTACAACCCAGCTTCTTTCCTGAGTAGCTCACTGTGCAGTCATGTCTGCTGGTCTTGTTTCAGGTAGTAGCAACTCGTGGAATTTGGTAACCCTCATTAGCTAAAAAAGGTCATTTATTTGCAATGGCTTTTCATATAAAAACTGGCTACCTACCACCTTGCTTTCTGCAGGGAGATCCGGGCAGTTATCTGATCACATCTTTCGGGCTCTCTGACACGGGGCATCATTTGTTGGCGTATCTCAGCTGAGAGAACAAACCTGGCCAGGCCTGGGCAGCCTGCAAGGAGAGATGTGCAAGGCTGCCTGGCTGCAATTAGGGAGAAACTTTGTTTGCGCCATGAGCACACTCCCAGATGTCCAGAAAGCAAAGGAATCATTAACGTCAGTGGGGATGTTCTACGCAGTGCTCATCCTGTCTGCGTGGCTGAATTGTGGTGTGATCATTTTATAATTGTTTTGTGAGGAAACGTTGGAGATTGGCTCTGGCCACATCCCGGCCCCAGGGAAGTGCAGCCACACTGGGATTTCGGGGCATTGCTCCCCTCCTGAGGCCGGCATCTGACCCTGATTTTGCCCATTGGAGACAGCCCTGTGGGCGGCTGCTTCACTGCTGCACCGTGGCAGCACCACGCACAGAAGTGGTCCTGAGGCTCCTCGGGGAGCCCCTGAGGGCAGTGTGCTCAAAGGATGTGCAGGAGCTGCAAACCTGTGCACAATGTGCCTGGTGCTCTTCTGTGCACTGCAGAGAGCTGAGAGATTTCAGTACTTGAAAAAGTATTGGGGTAGTGTCTGTGTATGTACACGGGTATAAACACTTGTGGAAGCTGATTGATTTAGTAATACAAGACAATAGTATAAAATGAACTTGTTAGAGAAGTAGTTGGTAACCAGAGAAAGGAGTTGTCTCTTCTTGTGTATGTTTTTTTTTTTTTTTTTTCTTTTTAAAGCAGATAAATTTCAGCCATAGAAGTTTATCGCCCAAATCGGAGGATTTGGGGGAACTATTGAGAGTAAAGAGCTTTGATTTGGCGAGGAGTACAGCTTCTAAGGCAGCACTTTGATCTGCATTTTAAATGCTTCTTTGTAATGACAGTTTCACAATTTCTTTTCTCATTTTAAGTCAGTTTTGCAGAGGTGTGCTGTGAGAGAAAATAGTAACAATGCACATTATCCCTGGCTGCTTTGCAGCCAGCTAGAACTTGTAGTTCATCCCAGATCTTTTGGCTACTATCGCAAGTTTATGATTACACCAGAAAGGAAATTAGTAGGGATGTTAAATATGATCAGAGCTTTGGGAATCTTCTGAAATATCTCCAGTGTGAAAACTACACTTCCATTAGAGTTTCTGCTGCAGCATGTTGTGGAGCATTTAGCTAACCACCCACCTAGCATTGCAGGTTCCTGACTTTTTAAACACTTGAAAGGAGATGTTACCATGTAGCACATGCAACATTTTTTTGTATAGAATCAGAAGCTTTCTAAAGACATCCTGCTGCATATGTATGGTGGGAACCTTTTTCTTCCCCTTCTGTCTGCAGCACATCCTCAGATAAACTCTGTTTGGAGGGAGAAGGTTGTTATCACCTACGTATCCTTATACAAGAGAGCTTGTTGCATTAATTTCTGTAGGATGGATGTAGTAGGAGAGGGGAGTAGGAATTGAGAATATTTACTAAGTTTTTGTTTATATCTTGCATCACATCTTTCCTTCTTGTAGCCACTTTGGCTAGGGTTTACCTCTGTTGGGAAATTCCAAATTGATATAGAGCTTTGCAGTCACTCTTGGTGCTGGTGTTGGCGTCTCCTGAGCTCTGACTCCAAGGTATACAAAGCTGGCAGCTCTCTCCTTGAACCAAGTTCAGCTGGTGTGTAGAAAGACTGCCTGCCTCGTTTGCAAGCTAAAATGTCAGTGACTGTTCTGTTGGATGTCGTCCTCGTTATTGGGCATCCCCTTCTGATACAGGAAGCTGATGTGGCAGGTGCAGGGCAGCGTGGCTGTGAGACCTGCAGATCCAACTGTAGCACTCAGATGCAGTGGTGCAGATTGCGGGGGTCAGGCCGGCACCAAGTCCCCCATCACCTAAAGATCTTTTTAACTTAACGCTACTTGTTGAGTGTGTAAAGGAAGATATAATTGCTAAGGTTATAACTGAGACAGTATCCCCTATTTTTTCGGAGTCATCTGACTTCAGATTTTCAGTTGGTGCAAGAGGAGGCTCATACTCCATCTAGAGCAGGGCGTGGTGTGTTCTGTTTGTGGTATATGTTGGTGTTGTCACAGGCTGTGCATTACATAAACATCTCTTGCACATCTTTTGAAACTTGCCTCACAAGTTGTCAGTGTTGGTAGATGTCCCCAGTCCTTTCAAGTGGTTCACACGTTTGTGTTCAGTGTATTCAGTCTCTCACGTATCTTTAATAAAATTCCTCTGACTGGCTGATCTTTTACTTGCAGTGCGTATGCAAGAATGTGCATTTAGAAATGCAAGTGCTTTTGCACATGTCAGCTCTGTGATCCATTCATGAGACCCTGCTCATGCACACAGTGATGAGGACCTGTGCATGCAGTGTTTTACTGGCACGAGGCGTGTGCACTTCAGCAGGTGCAACAGGATATCCCACATTTGCCAACTTGGCCCAGGCAACCCAGTAAAGCACAATTTAGCCTTGGAGAATGAAAGCTAGTTAACCCCCAGGCTTGGAACATTCTGACAATGAAAAGAGGCACTTGCACAGGGATCAATACAACTTTTCAAGAACTGTATGCAGGACGTGGTTTGGGGATTTTTTTCCCTCCCTTCGTTCTGTCCAATATGCTAAGTAGCTGGTTTGTTACTCTAACTCCCTACAAATGATTGTCAGTAATAATTCTGTAAAACTATGAATCAACTCTGCCTGACTTTGTGCAAATAGACTGAGTAATTTCTTTGTTCTTTTCTTCTTACTTTGTAATTGGAGTCTGTAAAAGCCCAAAGGTTTGGTCTTGTGGAAAGCATGATTCATTTATTGGTGTCTGTGCCGACTAGTTATCTTTCAGTAATTCCAGAGTGCTGCTACAAGCCAAGAGTGATTCATACATGGCTAAGTGCACAAACAAATGGGGTCATGGCCATCTGCAGAAACTTTTCTAATCTATTTATGGTATCGGAGAAAGAAGTGGGTGTATTAAGGATGATGGAATAGGTGTCAATTACATTAGTGAGTATAACCAGTTAAGTAACGCTAACCATTACTCAAAAACCACATCTGCTCGTTGCTGAGGATCACTACAGTAGGTCCCATTTAAATGCTAACATAGGTCTGGTAGAAGACATGGATTCAGTGGATAGCTTGTCTCCTGAGGAACTGCCTGTCACAACTGCTTTTGGTAGTCTCTTGAGATTCACATGTTAACATGCACAGTGTAAACATTCTGGTCTTTGCCATTGCAGACCTCAGTTGTTTTACATGCAGAATTTGGCTTAATATGTAGTTAACTTGCTGTTCACAATGAGTGATACCATTTTGCATCATGCAGAATGGCTATGCAATGTCTTAGTAGAGATGGTGGTGGTCAAATGAGTTGGTTTTCCTTCCAAATATATCTAAAGTGCCCTAAAACACAAAGGGGAAGGAGACCTGCATTGTATGAGTTAGCTTTCTTCTACCTCTGTCCCATTTTAGAATTAATTTTCCCTTTGGTAACTCTGGTAACAAAATCAGTTCTGGCTGTACCCACTCCAGAATCGCTTTGTTCGGGTGTCGGTGTTTTGGTGTGGGTTCGGGTAGTTTGCTCTTGCTGGGCTTGCTGGTGGAGGAGCTGGGTGCTGGGGGAAGCAGCAGGGCCCAGACGCGCTCCTGGGGCGTGTCGATGGGGCAGCCTAGGGGGCTGGCTGTGGGCCTCGCTGCCTGTCGGCTTTTCGTTTACGTAGGACTCAGTTGGAGCACAGAGCTCATCTCTCTGCATCGAAGTTAAGTGTTGGCACTGGCCAGAAAGGGGGAAGAATTTGGCAATGTGTCTTTGTTGTCCTTTGACCCAAGCCTTGAAGGCCTTGACTGTTCTGCCACGTGCTCGCTGAGGGAGCCAGGCCTCAGCTGACACATGTGTTGTGCTTTGGAGAGGGAAGCAACCCAGACTCCTGACGAGCCTCTTCTGATGTCTGCACAGCTTTCTTCTGCCCTTGTGTTTTTTAAGTCAACACATTGCGCAAGCCGCATGCTAGATTTACCTGCAGGGCAAGTGGGGAGGGAGCGGTGCCCCTTGGATGAATTCCCAAAAGATGTCTGAGTGTGGAGCGTTGAGACAAGCGTTTCCAGGCCCCGCCACCATCCCGAGGCTGCTCGCCGCTTCCGTCTGCCCATGACCCTGCCATGGGTGAGTCCCTGGGCTCTGCTGCTGTGTGGAGAGGGCTGGGAGAGCCTCCCCATAGCGTTCCTGTGTAATTGTTATGGCTATTACTGGTAATAACCAGGCCTAGGCTTGGGCTTGGTACCGTCGGTATCCTCTGGTGCCCCATGCTGCAGGAGCCCAGTGTCCCTGCAGTGGGAAGTCTCACTGCTGTCCTGGAGGAGCTGCTCCTGCCCCATCCGTGTTTCTGCTTTCTTTCCACCACTGCAGAAGTGTGGTCTCCTGGATTTGATGGCTTGGTCCTGTGTGGACAGATTAGGCTCTTCAGTACTGAGCTCTGAAAGTACTTTGACCTGTTACGTGATAATTTCAGGATATTTAAGGAGCATGATTTATGGACACTAGCTTCTAAACTACAGTTTAGAGTAAAATGATACTAAATTGTGATAGTTTTCTATACAATAAACAGGAATCTCACTTTGGTAATTGCTCCTTTTTCAGCCTCTGAAGTGGAGGCAGGTGTGGGCTGCCCTGCAGAAGGGCCAGAGGCTGGTTCAGAACAAGGCCAGGTCTCTGGTGTGGGTCTGTGTGCGGGACAGCCTGCAGGGTGGTGCATGATTTGGTCTGCTGATGGCTTTAATCCTTGTTGTTTCATGGGTTTCTTGATAAATTTTTCTCAGCATCCATTGACTTGCCATCTAGGCCTGAATTGTAAGGAACAATAGATGTACTGGACAGCCCTGATTTAATGATTCACTATGTGCTTTTTATTAGTGCAACTTAAAAAAAAAAAAAAATAAAGATGGCAATGTTTATTTAATTTAAGTTCAGAAAGTGGCCCCCTCATGTCAAGGAAGCACAGTTGGGTGGACTCAGCCCAGCTGATTCGGCTGCAGCAAGGGAAGGCTGCATCCTGCTGTGCAGCACAGCTCCTTGGCTGCTCTCAGGCAGGTTCACAGCTGCATGCAGGCGTTCAGGAATTTCTCTTTTGACATTACCATGGGGTTCTGCTGCTCTTCAGGCCGTAAGTGCACTCCAGGCTGAGTGGGTTCATGGATCAGCAGACACTTTTCACCCTGCCTTGGTTCTCGCTGTCTGTTCTTGGAGGGATCATGCTGTCTCTTGCAGCCCTGTGCCTTCCTTGGTTACGCTTGCAGAGATTTGCAGGTCCGCATTAAGGGTCTATTAAATTAAGCAAAACGACCTTTAAAAATCTACATTTCAAGTGGAAGGTAATGCTTTATGTAACAAAGGGCTGCGCGAGGGGACCTAAATACAAGCTTTAATTGGCTGTTACAAAAATAGGTATAATTTTGCACAGTGATTTTACGGCTTCTGAGTTCGATGTCCCAATGAAATCCTGCACCCAGTCTGCTCCCCACAGAGGAGATGGCGGCGCAGATTGCTGAGGACCCCGTGTAATGGGACTGGTCCTAGGAACTGCCTTGGCCTCATTGCACAACCAGACATACCTGTCCATTTTTTGAGGCTCTGTGTTGTTGTTTGAAAGGCAGTGCAGCACCGGCTCCACCTCGCCTGTGTTTGCCTGCCAGGCTCACCCTGAAGCACTGAGGTGCCTGGCACGGGGCTGGTGGATCATGGGGCAGCTTTATTGGGGCTGTAACTGCCAGCAGGTGAGAAACGTGCAGCTCCCGCAGCCGTGCCTGCTTGGTGGTGCGTATGCCAAGAACCACAGCTTTGTTTTCCAGCCGTATTGATGCAGCTAAAGTCAGGTAATTTAGTGGCTGTAGGCACTTCTGTGGGCATGGAGGAGAGTGGTTGCTCTGTTTGGCTCAGGTAGGGCCAGCTGGTGCCGTGGGGCTGACACCCAGCCATGCTAGAACCAGGAGCCTGAGAAAGTGAAGGGTGTTGTGTTTTGACCTTGCATCCTCACGGTAATCCAGACAGTCTTTCCTGTTTCTATATTTAAAGCCTTTCCATTCTTCTGTTGGGAGAGAGAGCATCGGCTCTCCTGGGTAATGACTGACCCTTCCTCTTCAGGACAACTGGTCCCCAGGTGGCTTTTCTCCACAGGAAACAAGGCTCCTCCGACTCTTCCTGCCAGGAACTGGAGGAGTCATGTTATTCTTTGGTATGTCTCCAACCAGTTAGGACTTAGAGCTGGTTTTCTTTCTAGCTCACTAAAGGTCTTACAAGGATGAAAACTTGTCTCAGCCAACATATGGGAGGAAAGCCTGGCACTGAGACAGGGTGGGAGAAGCTGAGATATGATTTGTTTCTTTTTTGAAATGATCCCTTTTTAATTGTCCAAACAGCATTTCAAAGAAAATCTCCGCTTTTCTCTATCTTCTTCTAGCATTATAATTCTATATAATCACTTTTCTTTCTCAAAAAGAATAGGGCGTGATTTATTTTTCCTTCTTGCAGAGGCAGGAAGGGATAAATTCCAGATGTTGCTGGTGTACACTCTTTGCCTCTGTTTAATGTTTAGTGCCTTTCAGTAAATATGCTGTGAGAGGTGGGGCTGATGTTTTTATTCCAGGGCGAATCATCCACAATAAATCCCATCTGCCGGCGGGGGAGTGTATCTTGGCCGGGTGCTGGTGCGTTACGAGCTGATCCTGGCTTCCCAGTGATGCAGTGAGGCGGCGGCTGGCCCAGCCTTGCACACTGGAGATCCTGCAGTTTGGGTGCAATGCAGGGCTCCTGCCCAAAGTTGCACCAGTTGCAAGTGGCGATGAGAAGCCAAACCAAGCCAAACAAAAATTATTTTCAGCATGTGTTGCACAGAGGCAGAGTGGGACAAAGGTGGCTGCTCCGTTTGCTGCTTTGTGTTTTCACCTGTTTAGACCAAGCACCCCTTAGCTGTGTTGGCAGCCAGTTCGGTTGCACAAGCAGTGCAGGACAAAACCATGAGCAGGTGTTGGTGCAGCCACTGCAGTTACAGGCTCACTGCTGGTGAGCCCTCATCGCGTGGCTGCGCGGCACCGCTGTGTCCCTTCCTGAGTCCTTGGCTGCTCATTATGTTTATAAAGAAAAACAAAGGTTATGCGAGTTTGAGGGAGGAGAGTCAGCACTGGCTCAGGTCAGGTTTAAGGTCAGTACTTGCTCTTTCAGATTTTCATTTGCATTTTTAAGACTTGGCAAAATGCATGGTGGAAACAAACGCTCAAATATAAGCAGTGAGAGCCAGGCACATCCAGAGACAAGAAGCAGCTTCCTAAAGTCCCGCCTGGCCTCGGAGAATCTAGGCTGCTTCTCCAGGCACCCCGGGCCATTGCCACAACATTGCAAGATGCTGCACTGAGGTGGCTTGCCCATGCGCAACGTGTCACACCTGGGCACAGGGCCCGGCACTGCTCATGCTGACAAGTGCTGTGCAGGTCCCTGCCTTGCCTGTAAGCATCCATCTGCAAGGAACGGGGGTCAGCTGCTGCTTCCTGGCGTTCCCTAAACAAGGAACAGCCGATGCTGATCTTCCCAGCGAGGAGCAGGATGAGGCCACAGCTTGCTGCCACACTGCTGTTGGGCTCAGAATTCCTTTCCATTCCTTCCCATCAAGATAAATGCCGGCACTGCTTGCAGCACGGCTCCGCATCTGCACACTGGGGCTGCCCGTGCACCCTGTGCCAGCATAGGTGGCTCCTGCGTTGGCACAGCAGCTCCTTAGTGCCTGCCGCACCCAGAGGATCGATTTGCAATACATCTGGAGTCATTCCTCTAAATCAGTGTGACTTAAAATCAGTGAGCTGACTCCAAGCCTGTGGAGCCCGAGCTGAGCTGTGACAGTGATTTGCAGCCGCTCTCCAACCCTTAATCTTTTCCTGGAGTGGAAAAGTTGCTTATCTCTGCACTCTTGGGTGTGTGGAAGGTAACTTCTGCCAGCCTCACTGAGGAGGACTGACGTGTTGCTGTAACCTCTTGGCTTGCCTGTAGGCTGGCTGCGGGACGTGGCTGGGCAGTGCCAGCCACCTGTGGGCAATGGCAGCCTTGGCTTCTGTGCGGGGTTAAAGGCTACTGTATGGGCCAACGGGACTCAGTCAGAATCAGACTGCAGCAGGTACTAATTAGTACTGATTAACCCTTATCAGTGCTAGACAGCCCCTATGGGCTTCATAACAAAAACTGTGTATGCAGGAGCTCACTGGAGAAATCCCCTGCAGGATGCTGTTCAGGTTTTCTTGGTGGTCCAGCGGGATTTGTGTCCATGATTGCATCAGGTCTGCAAATAGTGATGCGCTGCTAACTTACTGTCCCGAGAAGCAAGGAATTGTCTTTTCTGCCTGACTGTTTGCTGTGTTGTGACTCGCTTAAAAATTCCTCTGCAGTAGTAAGGTGGTAAAGTGCAATATTTCAAAAGTGCCAAGATCTGATCATGAAGGTTGAGTGTATAAGGGGCTGCCTATGTTCAGGATGGACAAAACTCAGCCTCAGGAGCCCTGCTGAACCTGTCTGGGGTTTCTTCTGAGTCTGTTTGCAAAGGTAACTTACTGTTTTAAGATGACATCACCATAACATTAGTGGGTCTCTCTCTCAATTTAAATCTGATTTTATGAGAATATCTCCAAAGTAAGGTGTCTTTGCACAAATGAGGTATCCGAGGCTACTAGGGAAGAACCAACTAAAGTATTTACAAGTAATGAATAAGTGATTTTAATAAACAGCTAATCAATTGTTGTAGAGCCCAGGAAGTCAATAGAGCTTATGACCTTGGCTTATAATTATGCCCAGATCTTTAATATGCTCATAATGCCTACAAATCATTCAGTGGGCTTTTATCAAGCATTTATTAGTGTAAGTCGTAACCTAAAACGAGACCAAAAAAAAAAAAAAAAAAAGAAAAAATTATTTCAGTTGTTTTATTTTGAGCCTGGTGGCACAATTTGGTTGTATAGCAAAATAGTCTTTGCTTATGCAAGAAAGCTCCAGAGGAACATCATGGTGCAAGTGCCATGCAGGACAGCTCTGCAATGACAATACAAATGCAAACATGCAGTTTTCTTAGAACAGAAATAGCAGAATTTTATTTTATTTTGTGGTGGTAGAGTTGTTCCCTCAGTCTCCAGTGACTTGCTCTTTTTCACACACTTGTTCCCTTTGGGAGCTGTTATTCTTACTGTTCCTCAGTGGGGATGGGAGCGCGGTGACCAGCTCCTCGCTGGGAGCTCTGTGCCCCAGACCAAGACTAGTGTTCACCGTTTGGTGTTTTTGTTCCACTTCCCCCTTCTTCCTGCTGAATGTCCCTGGTGTGGCTTCCAGGCTTTAATTTCTGTAAGCTGGTTGTGAATCTCTTTCGCTCTCTGAGACAGGAGCAGTTCTGTGGGGCCTCAGCCCCTGCTGAGGGACCCTGCAACATGGAGCAAGAAGGGCTGCAGCTGTTCTTGCTGGGCTTCCCTCAGGTGCTGGCCTTCAGGAGCAGTGTGTGGGGTGAGGAGTGCCCTCACCAGAGAGCTGCTTGTCTGATTTAGGAGGAGATGCAGCTCATGCATGCTTTAAAATAAAATGGTGGGGTGAAGAGTTTGCATAAAGCAGAATTCCTACTGTAAGAAATGTAACTCAGTGAAAATGCATTGCCTGTTGATTTCTTAGAGGTCTGGGTGAAATCTGTCCAAGCTGCCACCACACAGACCTCTCCCGATTCCCAGAAGTTGGGTCACGCTCTGTGCTCGTTGCCACACTCCCCTGTGAAAATGCCCATATGCCTCATCCTTTATTTTATTGTTGTCAGTTTGGTTATTTTGTTATATTAGTCTAAATTGGTTTGTTTCCATAGCTGCAAACTGCTGATAAAACCTCATTGTAGGATCTGTCAGTCTTCCCATGCACGCGTACCAAAAATAATTCACACGTGGTGTCAGAAAGCAAGCAGCCTTGGTGGCAGCTGCCAATCTGCTGGGAAGCCCAGGGTGGACCCCGCAGGGGCTGCAGGTAATGGGTGCCTCATCCCCGGTGTCCTGGCTGCAGGAGGGGAGGGCATTGGGGCAGGGTGATGGAGGAAAGGGGAGAAGTAGCCGTGCTGTGGGAATCTGACATGCTCCGGTCTGCACTGGACAGCCGGCACTTCTGAACCTCAGTCTTTAAGTGGTTCTGAAGTACTTGGTGTTTTCCTTCTGGGGGAGATGAAGGGAGGGCTTTTGACGGGCCTTTTGTTTTCTCTTCATGCAGTTCTCCAGCAGTAACTTGCCATTAGCTCTAGCATTTACTGGGGATATTTGCTGTTGTGACATCTCACCAAGCATGTTTATAGGTGGGGACCTCCAGTGCAGAGAAGCAAAGGGGCTTGTCCAGAGTCACACAGGACATACGCGTCAGAGCTGGGTCTTCAGTTCAGTCTCCTTGAACACGGAGCTGATCCCTGGGCTTGGCTGAGAGGGAGCATTTTGGTTCGTCCTCTTTTAACTGAGGAGAGCAGCGAAAGCAAAATGCAAAGGCTTCATGAAAGAAACTGCACTGCTTGCTGTCCGTGCTGAGCTGGAATGCAGGCAGGTTGCATTTAGGTGAAGGTGGGAGGTATGAAATACCCCAGCTGTTGGTTCCCACTGGGATCTGCCCTGCAACTACCCCTCTGCTTGACCCCGCACGGTTTAGGGGTGATGCATCCTTCCTCTGCCCTGTGTGTCCTGGGGTTCAGGCTTGGGGTCTGGGCGCTCCCCTGCCTTCTGTTGGGGTGGGGACACCCTGCTGGCACAGCAGGGCAGGGATGCTCTTGCACAGATTTAAAATCAGCCAGGCAGCGCCCGGAAAGAAATGTGCTTCTGAAAGGCAGTCGGGATCACCCCCACTCCACTTCTCACAGGCACAGATGCTCAGCTGACACCAGCTAAATAAAAACCTTTTAGCCCATGCCAGGAAGTGTAGAGCAAACTGCCAAAAAGCATCTAGGACCAAGACACAAAACCAAGTCAGGTCTGAGCAAAGCACTTAGAAATAGCGGATGGAACTGATGTGCTTCTGTCTCTTGAATTTTAGCACGAGATGCTTCAGTCCCAGGGTTTTGTTAAAATAGAACAGTGGTACTTTAAAGATTTTCAGCAGACACAAAACAAGTAAGACCCTTCGCAACAAAGGAAAGGTTTTTTTCCTTAGTGCACACTTCTTGACAAGAAGCATTTGTGATTTCCCCCTGGTACTCCCCCAACTTTAAGTCAAATATAAATTTTGCTAAAGGAGAACATTTTTCATGGCTTTTAGCTTATGCAGGGATGAGACCTGATCCCCCCCCTCAATGTGTGCCTGACCCACCCTGTCGAAAGAGTGCTTCTGCAGTGGTAACTTGATTTGGCCTGAGCGGACCCTTGGTGCCCCATGGAGGGGAGAAGCCCTGTACTGGGGCACTGGGAGGGATAGGAGGGGGGATGTTGCATGGATAAGTTGGTAGCAAAGTTCTTGCAATTTCTTTTTTTTTTTTTTTTTTCCTGGCAAGAAGACATAAAAAATTGGCAGGCTTATACTTTCTATTATTGAATTAAGATCTATTGAATACTTATGGAGAGCCAAAACCTGAAATCCTTATTAGGCAATGCTCTTGGTGGAGTGAAATGCTTCTGGATCTGGTGTGCTCCCTCATCTCGTGTTTATGGGCATGTGTATTGTGTGAAGGATGAGCGTATGAAACTCAAATAGAGGTTTTAAATAGGAATAACACTGGCAGCCACTTCTCAGTGAATCCAGGGCTGCGATGTGTCTGGCTCTTGCCAGCACGGATTGCAGAGGCAGCTCTTGCATGCCCTGTGGCTGATCTGACAGCTGCAGCGCTGCAGCCGGCTCATAGCCCCAATGCTGCTAAGCAGGAGCTGTGGGGTTGGTGTGAGTCCCAGGGAGCCTGGCTCCCATCTGAGCCTGGTGCCCTGAGCGTGGAGTGAGGGGGTGAAGCTCATGGCACCAGCCATGCTGGTGGTGCTGAGCATGGCTGAGAAGCAGTGGCATTCCCCCATCCCTGCTGGGCTTGGTGTTCCCATGTCTTACTGAGGAGTCAAAAGTAATAATAGTAAAAATATGTTGAAAACAGGCTGACCTCAGCTAAAAACCTAGAAGAAGGCTTCTTGAAGCCCAGCCCATCAGCTGTAAGGTGTGTGGGGTGCTGGGTGTAGTGCACGCACCAGGAATGCGTCCGTGATACTTGCATTGGGCTGAGTGATGTGTTCTGTGTGGGGGAAACAGTGCTAAATTAAACTCTCCGTAAGGGAAGAAAACATCCAGCCACATTCTTTACTGCTCATTTTAGTAATTTCTTCCAGATAACCTACACATCTGTGTCAGTGCAATTAAAACAGAAATTCTGCCTAATGAACAGTTGTAGCCCTTGGGCTATTGTGGAATGAGCAAGTGAAGTTGGAAACAGTCTTATTAAAATAATAATTAAGAAACAAGAGTGGGGAGGCAGAGGGAGGTGCAGACGAGGTGGTGGTGGGACGCTGTAGGGCGAGGAGCTGCCGTGACCCTAGCGCTGAACTTGCGGCACTGACGCCCGCCCCGGGCAGCCCTGTGGGTGCAGGCACCTGGAGGCTCAGCCCTGCGCTGCCTGCAGAGGGGCTGTCCCGAGGTTACCTGGCCGGAGCCCAGCAGCGCACTTGCTGCTCGCCCATCCGCGTGCGCAGCGTTAGTCTGCCCTGCTGAGCCGTATTTCGTGTTAGTTTTTGAGATCTAGGTTCTCCAACAGCTGATGAAGCTCAGGAAGGGAGGAGTGTTCCTTGAGTTAGGCAGCGTTGTATCTGCTTTTGCTTTTTCCAGAGAACTGTCATTTGTCAGTAAAAAAGTAAAAACACTGTGCATGCCCCCCGTAGTTTGATTTTAACTTTTCTTTCTCTCCTGAGAACAGTGACTGCCTGGGCTGCGTTGTGTCAGTGATGGAGAGTGGCCAGTTTGTTGTGTGAGAGAGCACTTCTGCTTTCAAGTAAATTAAAAAATTCATTTCATTTTTAACCCTTAGAGTTTTAATACTTCTCACCACAAAACCATCATTTTATAGCAATTAACACTTGAAGGTTTTTTAAAATCTTAATGCTTGGAATTTATAAATGCATATGGTACACAAAGATAGAGATGTCTCAGAGTAACAAAATCAGAAAAATAAGCAAATGACAAATCCTGCTGGAATTATACGTTGGAATGATTTTAGTGGGATTTATATCTACAGGCTGTGGGCAATTCTGGTTTAGTGTGTGTTTCTTTTTTTTTTTTTTTTTTTTTTTTTTTCCTTTTTAAGTGGTTGTGAACCAGAGTGATTACTTATCATTTTCATTTTAACTCCATCTGACAAATCATTTTAGAAGGAGAAAGCAATACTGCATCTTTAAATGGCTACTCTGTCAGCGCATCTTGCAGGGCTTTAAATGCCCTTTGTTATCGCAGTCTAGACAGGACGCAGGCGGAATATTTGATATGTTATAAGGCGAAGATTTGACAAGGTTGAATTAATTTACTGGCTTATTTAAAACTGAATTTCAAACCATTTTTCCTTACAAACTTGTCTTTCTTTCTCCCTATAATTTTTTTTTTTTTTTCAAAGTTAGTGCAGTATGTTTCAACTGTTTAGACTGAGAGAGGAGACATTATCTTAGTGCAGCCTGCAGTACTTTAATTGCCCTTTTTATGACTGTCTAGACATCATGCAGATGCATGTTTGTGGTGAGAAGACATTTCCCCCTCTGGTTATACGATAGTCTGAAACCTTTACATTGCCTATCTCCTTACCCCCTCTGTCCTGGAATGCGTGTTACTCCCTCCATCTCTGAAAAAATCACTTTTACCCTGTTTTATTTTTGGAAGGACCCTTCTGAACCCATTTTTTTTTTTGTTCTTCTCAGGATGTTTATTTGCAAATGCTAATGCTTTTGGGGGGAGTAAAGGTATGTGGAGCAAATCTCTCTTGCAGTCTCCCCGCAGGTCACGTTGCAAAAGCCGCTGTTCAGTCGTTGTTGCATGCCATTTGTTTGCGTGTGTTTTCATGTGTATACGTGCTGATATCTGTAGGTGTATCAGCGGTATGGAGATCATGTTTGTTTGTGTTCCCAGTGCCATAAGAGCACAGCCTTGCAGGCCAGGTTTAAGAATGAAAATAACAGCAAGGTTTGAATGGGTTCAGAGTTTTAGTTATGCAAATGGAGCACATTAATTAACCCTGTTGCTATAGCTACTGCTTTATTGTTGAAGGCAGTGAAAAGGGGACAAGCTGGGTTGCTGGATAATCCTCCCCTCTGTGCTCTTCTTCCAATCCTCCCGAAGTCTTCCTCCACCCCCACGTGAGGGCAGCTGCTGTCCCCATCCCTGTCCCTCTGGGCAGGTGGCGGTTGCCTGTGGCGGCCACTGAAAGCCGAACACCACGTCCCCTCTGCGCGGAGCGAGGGGATGGGCGAGCTAAGGGGCTTCTCGCCCTCATGGCCTCGTCATCCTGGCCTCCCCCAAAACCCATTGTGGGCGCTGACCTTGCCGGGCGGCCGTCAATTTTCCAGCACGGCCCCGTGTCATCAATCTGCCTTCTGGTGGCTGCGCAGCATGGGAAAGGCCCAGGCATGGGACAATGGAGGGGAGGGGATGGGATGGGACGGGATAGGAAGGGGCAACTCATCCTGCCCGGCTGGAGAAAAGCCAACGTGCTTTTTGTGTCTGCTTGAAGACTCACAAATGCAAACCACTGCTACAGAATATGGACCTTCCAGCATGTCTGCTGCAGATGTTATTTAAAATCTCTCTAGGGTGTTGCTGCAATCAAGCTTGAGGTTCATTATCTTTTAATTTAACCAGACTTGGGGTGGTTTTACACACTTCCCCCATTTGCCCTGGCGTATGTATATGTGCACATAAATATATATATTTTTTCCACATATCTGCATGGGAGTACACATCTACTCTCTCCCATCTAGTGGTGTTTAGACCAGTTCAAGAATTAAACTTGAATGGTGCAATGACCAAAAGCAGTGTGTATGTGTGAGCACTTGCCTGCATTTTGGAAGTAACTGCCCTTGTGAAATGTGGCTGCTTTCGCAAGCAAAAGCTGCAGAGCTCTGTAGAGGATAGTGGCACTTAAAAAGAGGTACAGAAAGGAGAGCTGCCCCACTGACAGAGCTGAGGAAATCCGGTTTCTGTACAGCTCTGCATGGCTCTGGCCAACTTGCTCAATCAGCATTTCAACACCCGTCTGCCCTTGGGCCGTGCGGGTGCCCTGGGGCCATCCGTGTCACTGCCGGGGCCCCCAGTGCCTGGGTGCTGACACGGGTCTGCAGGGGTGGGTGAGCAGCATAGGGAGCTGCCTGGCCTGTGGCGTCCCCAGACACAGCTTCAGCTCTGCGGGCTTAGAGCTGGGGTTGGCATTGGCAGGTGGGGCTGGTGGGTGGCTTTTGCCAGGGGTGAGTGGGAGTGGATGCTTTGTAAAGGACAGCTGCAGGGTGGGAAGGGAGGACTCCTGGAAGAGTGGTGGGAAGGCCTGATGTGCAGCATCCGATGGTGCGAGGCTGTGCCCAATTCAGATGGCAGCCATTAACCTCGGCATCCCAGTGCCGTTTGGGATGGGGTGTCCTGGGCAGAGCAGGAAAGCCTGTGAGATCTCACTGCTGTGTTCACTTCTATGCATAACGTATTGCATCTTGCTGATGCACAGAATTAAAGCTGCCTCGTGTCAGTCTGCCTGGAAGCTCGCTAAATGACTGCTCTCCAGCCTCTCCTCAGCAGCAGGCAGGAGCAGGCCACAGCCCAGCACGAGGTGGGGACAGGCCTTGGAGGGACCAGCCCGAGGCAGGACCAGGCTGAGGCAGCAGCTCCATCACAGCCAGAGCCAGGCCTCCTGCTGGGACCCACCGTGTTTAATTGCTGCCTGCTTGGTGGAGAGGTGCTGGAGCCCTCCCTAGATGCAGTGTTTGCTCTCTGCGAAGCGTCCATGACTGGCAATTTGTCTGCCGAAACAGATGTGGGCAGCAACAAACATCTATTTCTATAACTAGAAACAAATTTGGTAATTGCCTCTTTCAACAGGACTTGCTCAAGCAGGAAATGAAATTCCTAAATGGCAGTTAGCAAAAGTATTTATAGCTAAGTTCATAAATGAGACGTGCTTTCCTTTGTCATGACTTTCTGCTGGTTGGAAGGAAGAAAACCTCTACGGCAGCAAGCCACATATTGATCAGGAGTGTTTCCAGGGTATGTGAAAATACTTACTTATTAATGTGTTTATTTTTACTACCTGTAGAAATACCCCTGACAAAACCTCTTCGGTCTTCCAAGGTCAGTTGGCAGGGTTTGATCTGGATTTCGTGAGTCTTTTCACTCATTTTTGGTACAGTCAGTCTGATCTGTGCTATTCATGACTGGAAATGAGGCCTGCTGCTCTCAGTCCTGTCTCCTTCTCTTCAAGCCCATGTTCAAGGCAGTGAGGAGGTTTTCGGGGACGCCAAGCAGCCCTTCGCTCCCCACTGATGGAGTGGTGACGTGGACTGTTGGGGCCCAGAGCCATGTGGAGCCTCTGGAAATGAGGGCAATGCTCTGATCAGCCCCAGCTTGGATGGGCCATGGGAGTTGCTCAGAATTATCTAGTGAGCAAGCAAATTTACTTCTCTTTTAAGTGCAAAATCAAAATTACTTTATTCTTTCAAATTCAGTTAAGCTGTCCTTACTCTTGGGAGAAACTTCAAAAGCACTGTACTCCTTGCAGTAATCTCAGTAGGCTGGGATCAAGTTTACTGTGCATAAAATATGTTATCTCAAAATACTTGAACATGAGGTAGAGAGAAATGGGCACAAAAGGGGAGGAAAAGGGCTGCTCTGTACAAGTTTTTAGACAGTCCAGGTGTCCTTAAGAACCGTCTCTGTTCCATTACTCTGGTGGATCTGGTTAATGTCTCCAAGACTTTCTCCAAACAAGTTACCACTTGACAGGTCTTAGTTGGGGACCAAAAGGTGTCCCAGCCAAAAGAGCTGCTGACCCGAGCTCCAATGTTTGCAATTTCCATGTGAAAGCCGAGTGCGGCTGTGCTGATCATTGCCTTTTGGCCTCTGCAGGAAGCCCCCTATAGCTGCAGCCGTAGCCCATCTGGCCTGTGCGGCTCACCTTTAAGCACAGAATGGCAGTGTGACCGAGGCAGTTACTGGTTTTAAGGACTAAGATATTTTCTAAGGCCTGACCCGCCTGATGCTTCCACAGCTGTAAGGACGAAATGGGGCCATTTCCTTTAAAGCAAACAAAAAGGGAGTGGGGGTGCAGGATGAGGCCATCGGTTGTCAGTGACTCAGAGGATGTGATGCTTGATTACCCAGGGTGACAGACGAAGAAAAAGTGAACTATGTTGAATGCACAGTGGTGCTCCAAGGGCTGGCACCATGCACATGGCTTCTTGAGTCCCCATTGCCCATTCTCCTGCAACCATTTTTCTCAAACCACCTCTTTTTCTAAGTCCTGGTGCCAGAGGTGCTGCCTGCCCTCCTGCTGCAGTTAGCGGTAACTCAAATAGCGTTAGTTCTGCTTTGAGCATCGTAACCAGCTGAGTCTGGAAATGTAATTTAGCTGCTAACTGTGCTGATGATGCATGAGGCAGGACCGAGTCCAGTGCACTCTTCCCAGCTGTCCTGCCTGTTGCTGTGGGCCTGATCCTGCTCTTTAATGCCACGGTGTAGCTGCTGCAGCTTCCAGATGCTACTGATTAGTGCCAGCAATGGCAGTATCGCGTTCTGTATCTATCTTCAGTACTTCCCATGCTGTCTTGTAAACAAATATCAGATTGTTGTTGGCAATCTGATGGGCCCTTCGTGTGCGGTTTTATGGAGGTATTATTTAGCAGATAGTGTTTATCTGTTTCATCTAACACACAAATATTGCAGTCTTGACTTTGTCTGATCTGATTCTTTTCTAAGAAGACCTAGAAGAGAAATGGCCGAGTAATCTGCTGCCTGAAGTTCTCTGTTCTTTCATCTTGCCTTCCCCATGCACAGTCTCAGGGAGCAAGAACATCAGTCTCTAACAAGAGGAGCTCAGCACATGATGGATGAAATTGCTCAGGCAGAGCAGGAGCAGTGCTCGGTGCTGCACCCTGCTTGGCAGCCTTTGGATTCCAGCTGTTGCCTGGAGCTGTTTTGGTTCTTGCTGAAATTAGAGCAGTTCAGATGCAATGTTCAGCATAATGGGCATGTCCCCTTTCCAGGAGGGGCTGGCAGGGACAGGATGGAGCTGCTTGCACCCAGTTGCTGCTTTGCCAGGGTGTTTTCCTTCACGTGGTGAGCAGGGTGCTGGTGTGGGGTCGCGGTTGGATGTGGTCCTGGTGCTGGCCCATGGGATGCAGCAGAGTCCAAGCCCCCAGCAGCTGCTTGCTGAAGGGTTGTGAGGTTGTTCACTACTAAAAACAAAGCTCTGAAGGGTGCCTGGGTTCAGATGGCTCTTCTCAAATTCACATTCTTTAGCTTTGAGTAGAAAAAATGAGGTCCACAGCTTGGCTACATTGCTTAGCCCACATCCTTTCACGGAGGCTTTGATGAGCATCTGGCATAACGGTCGCACTTCAGCTGGGCTCAGTTCTGTTGAGTTTTTTTTAACCCTCAGATCCTTCCAGAGAACCACAAGTTTGTCTGAAGGGTGCCCAGGCTGTGCTGTAATGCCTGTCGTCTGCTCTCTAGAGGCGTGCTCGCAGTGGGCAGGCATGAATGCAAGCCATTGGGGCTGTTGGGCTCTAACACAAGGCCAGCTACTTGTGCATGTGGACCAGCTGGACCTCGGGCCAGCTCTGGGGTACCCCCTTGGTCCGTGTCTGCAGCAAGACAGTTCAGCAGTGCTGGCTCCTGGCCTTTCTGCTTCTCCATTTTCTGAAAGTGACTGAGATTTGTTTAGTGCCCTAATTATTGGGGCATGCAAGGTAGCAGCAGGCTCTCAGCTGTTCATGGCAAGGACTGTCCTTGTGCATCTCCTTGCTCTTGTCAGTGCCTTGGGGCATGGCCGCGGCTGAAGCTGCAGTGCTCTGAAATATCACTAGGGATGGAAGGGAGCGGGCTGGGCTGTTGAGGTGCTGCCAGGATGGGTTCAGGTATCTCTCCTGCTCCCGCACCATGGCCTGCTCCCCTCGGCACCACTGCCTTTGGCCAAAGATGTGGGTGCTGAGGGTAGCTGGAAGTCAGGCCCTTCAAACCCTTCATGTCTGCTGTAGGGCAGCATCTCTATGAAGATGGCAGCATGGGTCTGTTGAGGGAGATACTGGGTCGTATCCTTGCTGTGCCTCAAAGGCGATGTGTAGGGAGGGGAGCAGGGACCTCTGGACCAGTGAAGGATGCTTGTTGTAGGTTATTAACGAGCAGCCCAGATTTTGTGTATTGGCAGACACTCACTGAAGGTGGGAGAGGGGGACCTCGATCTGCCTCTGTTCGAAGACCTGTCTAGCGTTTGTTCTTTGTGGAGCTGCACCAGCTTGTTCAGAAGCCTCAAAGCTTGTGCGTGCAGGATTTGAGGATTTGGATAATCACAGACAGGGAGGAAAGATGTGTGGACACTCTTCAGCCCCAAGCTTGACATTATTGGCAGTACCAACCTGGTCTGGGCTTCATTTCCCCCCACTACTTTCCTCCTGAGTATCCTTATCTGTACATACTCCGTCTGTAAGTGTCTCTACCAATATTTATTTTTTATGCGTTTATAATGTAACTAGAGCACTGCTATCAAGGTCTACATAGAACCTGCTCAAGCAAAATGTACTTAAAGGTGGGAATGGATGAAAAGATACAAAAGCTGGGATGAGAGGGGAATGCAGCCAGAGCTGAGCATGTCTGCTGCTCCAGTCACGCTGCTGGGACAGCTCCATGGTGTCAGAGGTGTTAATAGAAACCCAGAGAAGCAGCGCGTGATGGAAACACTTGCTGCAGACCTGTGAACGCTCTTTACTAATTCATCCAGTTGATTTTGTCGCGTCTGGCACATGTGTACGCAGGGACCTTCCTTCCTGAGCCACAAGTGGGGCCGTGCTGGGAGGAGGAAGCACGGCAACACTGAGCTCCCCCTGCATTCCCAGGGATCACAGAGGAAGCTGGGGCACACGGTGCGACATTACAGTGCCACCACATTTAGCTGGACGTAGCCGTTCCTTTATGGATTTCATGAGCCCTGACCATCTCTAGCCACGAGGCTTGGAGGCAGGCACAGCTCAGCCCGGCGCTGCGGGGGTGTCCCGCCGTGGTGCCCCGCTTTGTCGCTGCGGGTGCTGGACCAGGATCTGTTGAATCACGGCGCTGAGTCACCACCCGAGCCAGGCTCCATAAATAACCGCGGGCGCTCTGCCCCATGCCGTGCTCAGTGAGGAGTGGCAAGTGCCGCTGGGTGCTTGGAGCAAGGGCTCTGGCAGCAGAGAGCATCTTCCCAGCTCCGCCACTGTCTGGCTCCTGGCACAGTGCCCTGGGTGCCACCCCTCCGCTCCCCACAGGTATCCCATGACTGCATCCTGCCCAGCTGGGCTCTCTGCTCTGTGCTGGGGTCAGTCCCGAGAGGATCTTGATTCCATCATTTCCCCTATAACATGAATGCACGGAATCCTTAGGGTAGGGCTTTGCTGCTAGAGCAGGGACGGAGAAGGGAGGCTGCAGTGTGCCCACCGAGCTCCACCTGCTTCTGATTCAGCAGGCAAGGTGTGAATCTCTTATTCTTTTTCAACCCATTTGGCTGAGGCTTGCTGGGCAGCAGGAGGAAACTGTACAAAGCCATCCCATCCCACCTCAGTACAGAAGTTGGTTTAAGTGTGTCAAAGGCAGTGGACGCTAGAGGCAAAGGTGCAGTGCTCAGCAGAGCTCCTTGGCTGCTCTGTTGGGCACATACAGGATGTTTCTAAGGGAAAATTAGTGACGTTTAATTAAAAATTGTCCCTCTGTCCAGTGCAACAGAGCAACCTCCAAGCAGTTTTAGATGCATTTCCCTGAAGAATGCTGGTGAAATGAGTGGTGTTGGGGCTCAAATACTGAGGGACAGACATGGGAACATCCAGAAGCATAGCTGCATTTCCCGTCCTTCCCAGGTAATCATTAACTGATGGTTAATTAACATTCAGCAGTGAGGCTTGCCAGCAAGGTACCTCCTTCTGCCCAGCTTGTGAGCAGGGCTGTGGCCTCACACCAGGCAGATGGCCACCAGCTGACAGCAGCAGCAGCAGCTTTTTCTCCACAGCTATAAGAGGATGTTTCTGGTGGTCGGTTTGAGTCTGTGATCAAACTCATCTTGCCTGCACTGCCCCAGCAATCTGCTTCGAGTCAGAAGTAAGGGATTTTGAAAGATAAAAATACCCAGAGGAAGAGAAAGCAAACGTGGGGGAAGCAAAGTGTTCTGCAGGGGATTCTCTGGTTTGTTTCGTTTTGTCTCAGCAGAACTGCAGTTTTAGCACAGTTCACCACAGCATTTATGGTGACTGGCATTTTTATTTTTTACTTAGGAATTGTGGCTAATGCAGCTGCATTTGTTCAGCTTAGCCATTATCTCCTGAATAATTTCACTTTGCGTTCCTTCTCACGTGATGTGCAATTCCAGTATATACAGAAATCATACTTGAAGCTTACAGGTAATAGTTTTGGCCTGCAGCTGTGTGTTGTACCTAACTGAAGGCAAAAGTCTTCTTGGCTGAGACCTGTCTGAAAGCTGTTCTGTCCACTTGTAGATGATAGCTGGAATAACTGTAACTATTTCAGCAAATGCAGGCATATTTTTTTCCTCTTTATACCTACCAGTGCTTTGGAGGATTTGTCTCCAGCAGTGATTCCCTATGTGGAGGGAAGAGTGCTAGTAATGTTTATAGTATGCATTTTATGACCTGTGTAGCAGTTGTAAAAAGTGAGGCAGCGCATGTAGAGTACATCACGTCCTTAGCTCTCCTACGGCCGCTGCTCGGGTGCGTGCAGAGGGTGACATCTCAGTGCTGGCAGCACAGCCATGAGCTCCAACAGCTCGCCCTTCCTGCTAGCATATTTATAAATCTTAAACCTGCAGGTGCTGGCTTTTTGTTCCTACCAGACTCGAGGCACTCATTCAAGGCCACGCATGGCTTGAAGTCACAAGTAACCAAGCGGAGAATGGGACACAAGTGATTTTGCTTGGTTGCAAATATCCAGCTTCAGGATTCTGAGAATCTGGGGGAAAAAGTGCTTAGTTGCAAAACGATTGCGTGTGTGCTTACTGACTGCAAAAGTTGCAGCGTCTAGACGGAAAGTACAGAAAAGCAGGTTGTGTCACTTAAATGTGATGTCTGAACCTGTTAGTTTGAAATGTATTCCGGAGTAAAAATTATGCGAAATTAAATTAGTGTGACCTTACTTTACGTTTGGAGGCTGAATTTGCCCATCTTGTAAAGCCTAGTGCATTTATAACGCTTCCCTTGGGGAAAATTACGGAGAGAAATGGAATGAGGTCTCTTCTAATTGAAAAGTGACAATGATTAGGAAGCCAAATACAAAATGTGTTGGGTATTTTTTTTTCTTGTTTTGTTGTGTGTGTGTTTTTTAAGAATACCGGTAGAATTATAAATCATGTGCTTTGCAGTTTGGCTTGTTTTTCATTCCCCAGAGGCTTTTTCAGCATAGCAGCTGAATTGCACTTGTATAATAACATATTAACTCAAAGTTTTTTAGTTTTTTTTTTTTTTTATGGTCTTTCTTCATTAGTTTGGCTGAGCTGTTTGGATAAAATCTTACTGAGTACATCC
The DNA here is from genome assembly GCA_013399715.1 of Alectura lathami. Taxonomy (NCBI): domain Eukaryota; kingdom Metazoa; phylum Chordata; class Aves; order Galliformes; family Megapodiidae; genus Alectura; species Alectura lathami. The sequence continues at coordinate 126,062 of VXAV01006081.1, read as the reverse complement.
AGCTTTCCAGTGTGGTGTGCTTTATTTTTTAACCCTCTGAAAATGAAGCCAGTCTTCATAAGACTGGTTTAAAACAGAGGGAGAGTTGGCAGAGGCTTCGATGCCTCGAGTAGGTATGAGTCTCCTGAAACTTGACAAGCACAAATTGTGTGGGGGCCTTTTTTTGTTTGCATCTGATTTCTTTATTTTTTATTTTTTTTTTCCAAGATCCACACTGGGCGACATGAGTGTTCTTGCTGGGGCAATCGAAGCTCCTCCTGGCACACCTAATGTGTTTCTTCATGGCCTCACACTCCATGCTGCTCGTGTTGGGCTGCACTGGGGGCAGAGGGTGCCCCGAGCATCTCCTGGTGCAGGGATTGCAATACAGTGTGGAAGAGAAATCTTCATTTCAGCAACACCAGTGACATGAGGACAGATGCATTTTTCATGGTGCTGGCTGAGTGTTTGTTACCTAAATGTTCAGATCCTGCCCTGTGTTGCAGGACAAGGTCAGATGTGCTGTGCTGTGGTGGTGGAGGCATTTTCTTCCCTGTGGAAGGAAAATGGAGAAGAGTGTGGCCATTGGCATGGAAGTGCCAAAGCCAGAGGCTGATCAGGGCTTGTCGTTCAGCAGTGCTTCACCAAACCCATTTACAGAATGCTAATTTGCAGCTTAATTGTCCTCCCCCATTCCACAAAGCAAGGTATTAAAATCGCTCTTCTATTTATACTGCCAGCGTGATCACTGTAACGTTGGAACACCCCAGTTTAGGGTCTGACAAGCGAGCGGCATGCGGTGCGTCTCCCCGCCTGCTCCCGCAGCACTGGGCCCTGGGGTCCTACCCCTCCAGATGGGCAGCTCGAAGCGGGAGCCATCCTGCTGCCCCACTGCTGCTGGCATTTGTAGGGCACTTGGAGATAACATATATATCCATACGTATTCCTTCCTGTCTCCCCAGTTCCCTGCCGCTGCGACCTGGCTCTGCAGGTGCACCGATAAGGGCAGCTCTTCCTGATGGCTGAAATTTCACCTGTGTCGCCAGCCTGCTGTGGCCAATTGAGCTGGATTTGGTTCATTTAACGTGCCTCTCATTCTAGGAAAGGAACTTTCGTTTATAACTGCCTTTGTCTTGTTTTTCTTCAGAAATGTTACTTTTTTTTTTTTTTTTTAAATGAAAAAGGAAGCTTTCCATCACTGGCCTCATTTATTTTTTTTCATGTGTTTTCTTACGGTCGCCAAAGCACATGTTTCAGTTTGAGGTTGAATTGACTCATCTTCCTAAAACCCTTGCTTGTTGTTTTTTGATTTTTTTTTTTTTTTCCCTTTTCTGCAATGGTCTCTGCAGGAAGCCAGCTTGCACATAGCTTGGGGTCTGCTGCCCAGCCCGTGGGCTCTGCTCACCCCACGGGCTCTGCTCTTGGTGACCAATTGGAATTGGGGCCTTGAAGCATCCTTCAGCCTGCAGAGGTGCTCTACGGGTGCTCCAGGAACCCATTTCTCCTGCTGATGGATGGCCATAAACACATCTATGGAGCAGGACATCCTGTCCCTCCATCCTCCTATGTGAGCTTTGTCACTGACCCCTTGTCCCCGGGCTGGAGACCTGTGGTGGCACTGTCACTGCCGCCTGTGCACCTGAGCTCCATCGAGTGCTGGTGCTGTCACCTACTGTGCTCACAGGGGTCCTTCACATTATGTGTCAGATAAAACTCCTGCTTTCAAGGTGTAATTCTGTGCTGTGCAGATAGTGGACGGAGCTGGTTAAACATTTGGGGACCTTTGAGGATGATGGGTGGTGTGCCTATCCAGCAGCAGAAATACCTGCTCGTTAGCAGAATGGACTCCAAGGTAACTGGCAGCACTTACCACCTGGCTGTTTTCTTGACATTTATTTGCTTTTACTGGCACTTAAATGCCACCTGCCAGGAGAAAACTTTCCATTAAAAAAAACACCAAAAATCTGCCTGACTCAGCAGAAGCCATTGCAGGCACTGTGAGCAGCGAGACGCTGCGCTTGGAGACTGTGAGTCTTGTGTGTGTGCACGGATACATATGTGTGCGTGTGTAAATAAAGTGCAGGTGGCAGCATCCATGGTAGCTTAAGGCACATCTTCCCCAAAGTGGATTTTGTGGCTGTCCCTACTGAGAAAGCTGAAATGCCCATAACTGTTGAATGGAATTTTCACTGCTCTGGCTCTTCCTTTACAGAGGGCACGGGGAGCCCTGGGCTCTGCAGGCATGAGGGCATGCGTCCTCTCTCTGGGTGCTGAGTGCATGGAAATAATGACTCTAGTGCCGTGTTAGTCTGTGGTACTCAGTTTTATTTAGCATCAGTGAGGTGTGAAGAATTATTTTCTTAAATTTTAGGAGTGGGTTGAGGTGTGTGGGGGGGTGATTTTATTGTGGGTTTATTGGGTTGTTTTTGTGAGTTCTTTTGGTGTTTTTCTTTGTTTGTTTTTTTGTCTTCATATGCCAAGTGTCTCTGGAGTCTGTCTGCTTGTTCCTGTTTGTTTGGAGGGCTTTTGTCAGCTCTCCTGTGCACCAGTTCAAGCTGCTCAAGCTGCCACTGTCAGCTGGCCAAGCACTGCAATGCCAGCAGCCCCAGTCTATGCTGGCCACACGAGCAGGGGTAGTGGAGCCGCAGTCAGCACCCATCGGTCCCGCTGGGCTTCTCATGGACCCAGCAGCCTGTAGATAGCTGAGCATCAGGGAGGGTTTGGGAAGTCTCCTCTGGATTGTAGTTTGGAAAAAGTGTGCTTTGTGGGTCGTGTCTAAAGATGCCCCCTAGAGACTGTGCTGGGGCACCGAAGATGTGAATTAATGTGTATTTTTTTATGAAGTAATTGGGCTCAGAGCATACAGAGCCCACGTGTGTGTGTCTGGGAGCGATGTGGGGGAAGGATGCAGCTGCACTGTGTCACTGCCTGCTTGGCCAGATTCCGACTTCTTGCACTCAATTAAGTGCTGCTTTTTCAGGTGGCTGAAAATATGTCTCTCTCTCTTGCAGCGGAGTTGGAGTTTGTACAGATAATCATCATCGTGGTGGTGATGATGGTGATGGTGGTTGTGATCACCTGCCTGCTGAACCACTACAAACTCTCTGCGCGATCCTTCATCAGTCGGCACAGCCAAGGGAGGCGGAGAGAGGAGAATCTGTCATCAGTAAGTGACACGCTGCCCTTCCCCTCCATGTCTTACCGTGTTGTTTGCCACATGATGGGAAATTTGGGAAACATGAGAGCCAAAGGCATTCATTCATCTCATCTGGGTTTGCCCGTGTACCCCTCCGCAGTGCCAGAAGAGATGAGTCCAGGCATTGTCTTCACAGGGATGTGAGGGCCCTTTGCAGGGGTGCCTCTAGCTTGTTAGGGTGCTGGATGTTGTATGTGGCAATGTACAGACAGCCCTAAGCTTTGCAGTTTGGACTTCCCATTAGTAAGTAACCACACAAGGCTGTTCTCGGTGCCCGGTTCCTGAAACCACCACGTGCTGTCAGATGGTTGGGATGCACATACCTTGACATTTACAGCCCTATTGAGTCTGCTGTTGGCTCCAGTTGGAGAGTCCCAAATGAGGATATTAATCTATTTCTTGCCTTTTGAGATGATGGGGTTTCCTGAAGATCTCCAGTTTGTACCACTGGTGAAGCTGTGCTGTCATTGCTGCAGTGGAGGTGTCAGAAAGCGCCTGTCAGCCATGTGAGCAGAAATTTCCCCAAGGGGATGCTCGGGAGATTCCCTGCACAGTTTGGGCTCTGTGGTTCATAGAAGCCTGAGGAAGAATGTGTTAATTGCACCTCCAATTGGAGGGGGAGCCAGCCCCATAGCGGGTGCTGGTTTATGCAGACCTGAGGGTTGCATCAGATGCAGCAGCTCAGTTACAAGAACCTACAGAGAAAAGATGTAACATTTTCCTGGAGGGTGAGTGTGTACTGTTCGCAGCTTCCTACGTGACTCATCTTCCCATGCAAGGATACCTGGTGCTGCTGCATTTTTTGCATCGTTCACCCTGAAGGGTCTTACAGCTCTTTAAACGTTAGGGCTTCCTCGAGGTCACTGCTTCAAGCACCTCTCTCCAGATGTGAAGGGCAGGCTGAGCTACGTTGTACCTTCTGTCCAGAAAAATGATCAAATACTGTAGTTTTTTTCTTTTTATTTCATTTCAAGAAAGCAGAGCTCTGCCATCAGGTTTCATAAGCACGCCACTGCTGCAGGCTGCCCCGACAGCGGTACCCAGTGCGCTGCTGTCTCTGCTTCATGGGTGCTCTCATTTGGTCACACAGGGCACGGAGGTCCCTTTGGGGTGCTCTGTGCTGACGAAAGGGAGCAGAGATGTGAAAGCCCCAGGCTCAACCAAACCACCCTGCATTACATCTGCAGAATAAAATAGGAGGAAAAGCCTTTTTCGAGATGCCTGTTTTTTTTTTCTTTAAAAAGAACAAAGAAGGTTAATGTAAAAAGAGAAGAGAAAGTCACTTGGGGGTGGAACAGAAATTTCAGATTGAAACAAAATGTCTTGACTCAACAGGAAAAGATTCCTGTTGGCAAAAGATTGCCAAGGCAAACATCCAGGCATTTTGTGTCCAGCACCTTAGCAGACCCTTATGTATTCGGTCTTCAGATGCAGGAGCAGTTAAAGGGCTTTTCAGCAGAGGTTTGCCTCTGCAGAGCTGCCAGACCTCTGTGAGGTTACGGAGTCTTTTAGACCTTTCTCAGGACTAAGGAGAGGAATGGGAAGGTACTGCTTGGGGTTCTGCCTGCTTTATAGTTCTCTCTTTTCTCCTGCCCCATCCCTGCCCCAGTGCAGCATGGTAAGGGGCCGCTGAGCTCCCCATGTGTCCCCAGAGCCCTCCCGGAGGCACGAGAAGCCCATCAGGGATTCCTTGCAGTGGCATCAGCTGTAATGAAGACCTTGAAGGTAGCTCGTTTGGGATTCAGCACAGCATCCCTTCCTGGGGGGAGCTGCTGCAGTCTGACTGTGCGCCCGAGCACAGCAGGCAGCGTCTGCGCTGAGCTGGGTTCCAGCTTGCGTAATGCATTGAACTTGCACTGAACTGGTGCTGGGCTTTTTAAATTCCAAACTTCACTTTGCTGTCGTGACCAGACAGGCACCAGAGCTACAAACACGCTTTTCATCTTTTAAAATATTAAAGTAGTTCATCCCATGGTCAGAGTACTGCAGTAGTTGTCTATTTTTTTTCTCATTGTAGCTCAAAAATTACAACTGAAGGAGAAATTCATTTCCCTGCAGGTGTGTTGTTTTTTTTTTGTTTTGTTTTGTTTTGTTTTTTGATGTGGTTCCTTCTAGCAGGGAATTCTTGCATTACTGTGCCTGTTCCTCCATCACAGTTCTATCTACTTCTTAAACTGTCTCCTTGTAACAGGTACCTTTATTTTTCAAGAACTGAGAATTTTTAAGAAATGCTATTAAAGCTCCCCCCCCCCTTCTGTTTTTTTTTTTTTTTTCAACAAGAATAGCACTATCCTTGCACTTTTGAAGCAATGAGATACTTCCTAAGACAAAACAGAAAATACATTGTCGTGAAGGCTCAGGAAATTAATTCAGCTTTGCAATGGAAATCCTCTGACATGACTGAGAGAAGCAGTTCTGTAAAAGTCAAAGATTGATCTCTAAAAAGAAATCACAAAGCAGGTTTTGATTCTGAAGTGAGTCCTGAAATACTTGCAGAGGCTTTTAAAGCCGTATTGCTCCTCAGACCTAACTTCCATTTTGAAAAAATCAAAGTGTTCTGGATGCAGCCATTCCTGAGATGAATTCAAGCCCTAAATATTCAGAAGCTAAGACCAGCAGGGAGGGCTGTGATGCTGGGGGCGTGCAGTGGTGACACTTCCCAAGCGGCAGGGCAGGGAGGCCTTGGCCTGGCCCAGTGTGGCCGTGCCGCTGTCCCACAGCATGAAGGCTGAAAATACGCACGTTTTCTGTCTGTGAATTTGCCCACCTCTGCCTGCTGATTTCTGACAATTTTAATCCTGCTGCTGACTTACTGAGATATGGGCTGTTACTCAGAGGGGCTTCACAGGAGTGCCTGAGGCAAGCGGTTCATGGCTGGTGAGCAGAAGTGTGCTGGGGTGAGGGGATTGTGCTGAACATCCCCTGTTAGGCCGGGCTTTGACCTGCGGCAGATGCGGCTCCTTCAGCTTCTGGGAGAACTCAAACGCAGACGATGCCTGCAGGCAAGGGATGCACATAAACCAGCCTAGACTAAACAGCTGGTGCCTGTGCAAACAGCTGCGTGTGAGTCCTGGGGCTGTGTAACACGGGTGCTGCCTTGTCCAGCTCAGAGGAAGGGGCTGCCGGGCTCACTGGCTGCAGCTGAGGAGCAGAGCTCCAGGGGGTTGCTTCCCAGCCAGCACCGAGAAGGGGAGGTATCGGGGCCATCTCATTTTGGTACAGATCACCACTGTCCTTGCACTGACAGCAGGACCACTGTGAGGTTTATGTGCAGTTATCTTCAGAAACAGTCTGATGGGGTTCTCTCCACATCTGATACCGTGTGCCACAGGAGGAAAGTATCCCAAACTTGGGGAAAATGAAGAAAAGGGAAGAACTGAGGCGTATTGGTTGGTTCTTTGAAAAATTTAACGTGGGGTTTATGCTATATTTCAGGCAATGGGTGAGCACTACAGGGTGCTCAGGGCTGGCCCCCGTGCTCTGGCTGCATGCGGCAGCTTCTCCCCTTACACACCGTGTGCTGGTATTGGGCCAGATGTGCCTCACAGCTGGGTGAGGTGCAGGGAGCTGTCAGACGGGTGAAATCCCTTGAGATCCGCAGAAAGAGGTGGTTTCAAGGTAGAGAGTGGCCTTTGGATGGGACATTTATCCCTTAAAGAAAAAAAATGGGAAAAAGAAAGGTTCCTTCGCACTTTTTTTCCACTGGTGGTAAATGTGTCTGCCCGTGCCAGAGCTGGAGGTTCACCTGCAAGGAACCGGAAAGTTCCAGCCAGCACAGGTTGCATTTATGAGCCTTCTGGCTTGTTTTCCTCCAGCTCTGTCTCCTGAAGCAATGTTGCTATGTATATATGAATATTAGCAATATTTAAATGTTGTATGTCTTAGCACAGGTGTGAACTGTGTGTTTGCGATATCAGCAGCCAATGGAAAGAGGCTTTGTTTGTTTGTTTGTTTTGATCATGAGTTGTAGCCTAGTCCCATGGTTTGGGGGAAGCTGGCTTGTGGGTTTCCATTTCTTGGGATGTTGGCGCCCAGGTTCAGGTTGCAGTCAGGGCTGATGCTTGCGATGTACAGAAGCCTACAGGCCTCAGCTGGTCAATTGTTTTAACTGAGAGCCACTAATCTTACTGTAGAAAAAATACTGTAGAACCATCCTGTTGCTGTAGATGTATTTTTTTCATAGCCGAGTCAAGACTAAGCTGAAGTGTTCACTTACTCTCTTTATTGTCCCATGATTTGCTTGATTGCTTGCATCAGAATGTGGGAGGGAGGTTTTCTGTTTTTCTCAGTCTTGCCGTTATTTCATGGAGCATTTGCTGATACTGTGTGAATCACTCGTGGCTCATGGATCACATATTGAAAAATACTCCCCTGGCGTGCTTGGACTGGGGATAGGAACCTGCTGGATGGGCGTGGGTGGGAGGGGGAAGCCTGCACATGGGAGAGTGGTGTTTGCTGGTGTCATTCTCATCATTCTTTCTGATTTATTAGATACAAAAGGGGATGGAAACAGAGGGAAACCCTGCTCAGAGCAGCATTCCCAGGGGCAGCGTGTCTATCCTTGTCCTGGGGTGCACTAGGGGAGCCTGAGCCCTGCTGGCGGCCACGCTAACCCCGACCTCTCTTTTCCTTCCTGATGCAGGAGGGCAGCCTGTGGCCGTCAGAGAGCACGGTGTCGGGGAGCGGGATGGCCGAGGTGAGGATGCTGCGGGTGCTGTGCGATGCCGGTCCCCGTGCCCTGGGGCTGCACCTCACGTCCCGCCACCCCTTCTTGTCTCTTTCTCTCCCCTCCAGCAGCAAATCTACACCCCGCGGCCCAGCGAGCGGCTGGCGGTGCCATCCTTCCTGCAGCGGGACCGCTTCAACAGGTTCCAGCCCACCTACCCCTACCTGCAGCACGAGATCGACCTGCCCCCCACCATCTCGCTGTCGGACGGCGAGGAGCCCCCCCCGTACCAGGGACCCTGCACACTGCAGCTGCGCGACCCCGAGCAGCAAATGGAGCTCAACAGGGAGTCAGTGCGAGCCCCCCCCAACAGAACCATCTTCGACAGTGACTTGATAGATAACTCGGTGTACGGGGGGCCGTGCCCCCCCAGCAGTAACTCTGGCATCAGCGCGACCTGCTATGGGAGCAATGGCAGGATGGAGGGACCGCCGCCGACCTACAGCGAGGTGATCGGGCACTACCCCGGGTCGGCGTTCTACCAGCACCAGCAGAACGGCAGCGGGATGCCCTCGCTCCTGGAGGGCAGCAGACTCCATCCCTCACAAATCAATGGCCTTGAGAGCACAACCGCCTGGAACAAAGAGAAAGAGAAACAAAAAGGGCACCCCTTTTAAAAAAAAGAAAAGAAAAAAGAAAAAAAAAAAAGGAAAGGAAACAGGAGAAAAAGGAGAAAAAAGCAAGAAAGTAAATAAAACACTCTGCACTTCTCATTGAAAGAAAAAGGAGAGAGATTGAGAGTTGAGGAAGATGAGCAAAGGAAAAGAAGCCCTTCCCCATCTCTCCATGTATAAATATTTACTTGTTATGTCTGGTCTGAATGCACAAGCCTACAAAGCTTGCAAAAACATTTCTTTATTGAGCTGTGTCTAGACGTTTAAAAAGGAAAAAAAAATCAACTGTAGTCTTTTTTTTTTGTTTCTAGTTGAGCTGTGTGTGAATGCTTTTTTTTTTTGTTTGATTATTTCACTTAACTTTAAAGACAAAATATTTGCACAAAAACGTTTTGTTTAAAGATCTGCAATATAAATATATAAATATATATTAAAAATAAGAGAAAGTGTATGTGTAAGGAGCAGGAGTATTTTTGTATTAGAAGAGGCCTATTCAAAAAAAAAAAGTTGTTTTCTGAACTAGAAGAAAAATGGCAATTTTTTTGAGTGCCAACTCAAAAAGCGTGTATTACGTTGTAAAAAAAAAAAAAGACAAAAAAACAAAAACAAAAAAAAATCAAAAGCAGGGGTTTAGAGTTATTTATATAAATGTTGAAATTTTGCACTATTTTTTAATATAAATATGTCAGTGCTTGTGTTGGTCAAAGCCTCTATCATGTCTACCATGCAACTGTTAAGGGATATTTGTCCAAGTGAAGAACAAAGGAGCTGGGAGGGCTGGAAGGGTGCTGGGCGGTGTGCCCTCAGCGCCCCGGCCACCTTCGTGCGTTCCCAACAGAGCAGGAGGAGCCGTGTTTCTGGGAGTGAGAAGGTAAAATCCTGCTTCTGGGGGCCGGTAAGGGCTGAAGCAGACAAAAATTACTTGATTTTTTTTTTTTTTTTTTTGGACAACCTCTAACTTTTTGGAGGGGGGGTGGTGGGGACGAGAATAAACTTCTGTATCTGAAGGAACGAAGTGGTTTTTGGTTTATTTCTTTCGATGTTAGCTTGAAGGGCCCAGTCTGGAGTTAAGGCACGTGGAAGGCAATGTGAGTAGGCGATGCCGTGCCTGCAGCTGCCTCGCGGAGGGGCGTGGGCATCTCACTGCCCGCACAGGCTGCAGGCTGTGCTGGTGGTGGAAGTCATTTTCGTTCTAAGCTGAATTCCCATCTTGTGTTTGGAATGGAAGCGCGCGGTTGTGCCTCAGACCTGCCGTCCCCTGGGCTGCCTCTGGTTATTGCTGGTTTTTGCTTTCTTATCCTAGCTGAAGAGGCGTGAAGTACAATGGGTGGAAACCAGTCTGCTCCTGTGATGTATTAATTTAACTAATGGCTAAGAAATGCGCTTAATGCTTTAGAAGCAAAAACCCTTTACCTCTTCTGAAGACTTCTTCATTCAGAACAGCACCGTCCCTCGCCCGCCCGCCTCTGGATGCCATGCGCCTTTCCTTTATCTCCGTCTCACTGCTGCTGTTTACATTTCTGTACCTGTCGGTGTCTGGGAGGCGTTTGCCCTTGTGGCCAGGCGAGGAGCCTGAGCGCGGGGACCCAGAGGGAGAGGCCGGGGCCAGGCAGGGGAGCGAGCCCATTCTCTGCAGGATGCTATCTAGTAGTGACATAAATGAAAGATATAAAGGCAATAACTATTGTTTTTAAGCAACTTTTTTATTACTTGAAAAAAAAGAAACATGAGAACAGTTTTGACGTTCTGACCATTTGAACAATATTTATAGATGTTTTAAAGAAGAATAGCTGAACTTGAAGTTTGATTTTTTTTTTTTGCTTTTTTAATTTTGTTTTTGCCTTGAAATAGTCTTGTACCTTCTCAGTACTTCAAACCGCTTTTCCACAGCTCTTGAAATCCTCCTAGCTTTACAGTTGTGCAACCTAAATTTTGGTGACCTTAAAAAAAAAAAAAAAAAAAGTCACAAAAAAAAAAAGTCATGCGAAGGAGAATAACTCTAGTTTGTCACTAAAGGTACAAAGCTGATGAATTTATAGGAGTTTTTAAAAATGTATCTTTCCTTTATGTAACATGTCTATTTAGTGCCTTATTAAAGAAACAGTAACCCTCCCTTTTTCAAGAGGGGAAAAGGAAATCCTTAGCGTCACAAGTAACCAGCGTCTGCTCCCTGCTCCTAGGACCCTGCGTTCCACCCCCTGTTCCCCGCTGCAGTGGGGCCGGCTGCTGGAACGCTCCCTGCACCGCTGCCACTTGTGTGCTTGGACTGTTTGCAAGGTAACTTGAATACACTTATGCACATCGCCTACCTGCACAGGTGGGAAACTGTGGTGGATATTGTAAATGAGATGCCAACCAAAAGACAAATATAATATCTGCTGCCCTCTTGAGCCAAAATGCGTGAATAAGTGTTGGGTTTTGTTTTGGGGGGGGTGGGGGGTTGTTGTTCTGTGACCTAAACTGGTTTGTTTGCTACAAAAATAAATGGTTACCTCAGCAGGTTTTGGGAGGAACGTGCATCACACATCTGACAGTGAGCAGTCACGGAGGTCGGGACCGGAGGTTGTTAACCGGAGCTGTCTTGTGGGGTGGGCGCGGAGCATTGGTGTGAGGGGTCAGGAAATGCAGTGCAATGGAAGCAGCTCCAGTTCCTTCAGGTCCTTGAAATTTCAACTCACTCTCCTTTTTTACCCCCCATCATCTCCCATTGTGTGTGAACTTTTATTTCACGAACCTCACCCCCAGCATCTGCAGTGCGGTGGTCACTTTGCTGAGTTACAGGGTTCAGTTTCCTTTGCCTCATCCCCTAGTCTGCAGCACAGAGTGAGCCCAAATGGGGTGGCTCATCAGCACCCAACTGCCATTGCAAGCACAGCCTTCGGCCCGCATCCTGTACACCCCCAGAGCTGCTGCTGCCACCAGTTTGGGTCCCTGGGGAGCTGCGGGTGGTGGGAGGGGGCCCAGCCCTCACTGCAGTGTGGCTGGACCCCTCCTGCCTGGCTCCCTGCTGCATCCCGCTGCTTTGCAGCCCTGAAAACTGTGATTCCGATGCAGAAATCAGATCTGGGGCCCAGATCAACTCCAGGTTCTAAATGGGTGTTTAGAAATAATGCTCTGTCCTTTTTGTTATTAATATTATTATTATTATTACTATTTAATGTTTTTTTTTTTTTTCCTTGGGGTCCATTTCTTCCAAACCCCCCACCCCGCATCACCACCAAGGCAGAGCACTGGCAGTGCACACGAGTGCCGTGTCTCTTCTTGCCTCCTTCTGGCCTCTGTGCAGATGCGGGAGACCCATGCAGGACCTGACCCCGCAGGAGGCTCTTGCAGCTGGCAGCAGAGGGAGGTTCAGGCCCTTTCAGAGTGACTTACTGCAAACAAAAGCAGAAGAAACAAGACATTACTGATGCTTAGCAACCTCTTGTCCTGGCCTGCCTTTTTGCTTGAAGTTTTCAGTCATGTTAGCTTTAAAAGGGGTTGTTAAGCTGACGGATTTTCTTAGGGTACAGTATGGCGAGCAACGTCCTGAGCGTGCCACCAAAACGTAATGACCTGGAATGTGAACGTGGCTTTTTCAATAAGGATGGCATGGAAGAATGCGTTGTGTTTGGTTCTGACACTGGTAATACTTCGGTCCCCTTCACAACCCAGTGGCCTGAAGGTTCAGCTTTGCTAATCTAGCGCATTGTTTCCATAAGTGTTACAAAAATTCATTGTATCTGAAGTGGGGGTATGAGGAAATCCAGCTGCTTTCTGGAGAATTCACCCTTTTGTATGTGTATAAAACTCCAAAATTGCACTAACTGCTATATTAAAAATAAATAAATAAAAGCCCAATGTTTTTACTAAGGATTGAAAAAAGACTGACTCCAGATGTGGAGCATTAGCAGTGCTAGGCAAGAACAGAATGAATTTTGAATCTCTTCTGTCTCTGTATAGCTCAGAGATTTTCTATGTACAACACAAAGCTACAAACAAAAGTTTTCCAGAAACTATGCTTCAAATTTTTGCTGTACTATAGAAGCTCCTGAGGGACAACATTAAAGTCCTAATTTGCCTGCCTTATAGACACATTTCATTGTATTTAATATTTTCTTAAACTTCCAGTTGCATTGCTTTGGCTTTGGAGTTTGTTATAGGCAGTCCTGTATCCTGAGTTCTGTTCACGTTGAAACTTATGTAAACTATTGACAGCACATGCAATGCAGTACTTATCTATATTTTGCTGTTTTAGTATGAATATGTATTCTGATGCCAATTTACAAAAATCTGTTGTAAGCGCTTCTTGTGTAACAGTAACCAATAGTGGCAATTATATGTCATTCTAAAAGCTGCAATACTTATACAATAAATTTTACAATACTTTGGAAAATTTGCCTTCACCTTTTGCTTTGTTACCTTAAAATCAGAGTTTAGCACCACAATGTAATTTAAGAAGCTCTTCCTATTTTCAAATATTGGAAAATGAATGTTCTCGGGTTCTGATATTTGTGTGTTTTGCCCCCCTTCCTTGTTAAGCAGCCTTCTGCATTTCAGCCAAGCTATGTATTGACACAACGTGTTCCCTTCCCGTGAAGCTGTAGTTGGTTCCTGGTGTACCTGCATGCTAGATCCGTGTGTGCGTGTACAGTTCTGTTTTCTTTTGAGTAGATCAGGTGTTGCAGCTTTAATTCCAGAAGAAGCATTCCTGTTTTGCACCAGTACTCACAGCACCTGCAGTCCTGCCTTTCAGACAAGAGCACCACTGATGGTCAGAAGGTCTTAACTTGAATACCCGTCAATCGACAAGAACTGTGTAGATTGACTCAAATCCTAAGCACAGAGAATTTGTGTGATTTTTTTTTTCTGAGACTGTGGTCAAGTTGCAGTGATCACATTAAAATGATTGAAAACTTAACTGTTTGCAGGGAGTTTTCTTTTTGCATTCTGAAGGATTTCCTGCAGGTTCACCTGGGCAGACTGCGGGTTGCCTCGTGGCAATGAGAAGCCAGCAGTAAGCCCTGTGCTTTCCCAAGAGGCCTCCAGCTGAGCTGGGTGGCCAGGTGGAGGAAATTTGCCTTTAATGCAGGGAGCTGGGAGCAGGAGCAGTTCCATGGGCCTCAGCCAGCTGGCTGTGGTAGGCCCAGCTGCAAAACAGCACTGGTGGTGAACAAAATCACCATGTTGCAGGTCAGGTGTGAGAACCTTGATCCTCCCATCCAGCTCTGATCCAGGGCTGTGGTGCTTCCCGCCGGTGATGGACCTGTGAAACTCCTGCTTTCCTCTGTGGGCTGCTGAAGGGCCAGCACTGGGTGACACAGTGCTGGGAGGAGCAGCGTTAGACTGGCATGCCTTTATTTTTCACCATGGTAAGAAATTGGCTTTTTTTAGAGCTGTGCTGGTGCCTGGCTTCATGGCAGGGCACAGTAACTCACCCTCAGACTTGACCAAATACCCAAAGTGGCCCCGTTTGGACCCAAACCACTCAAATCCCACAGGGCAGCTGATGTGGGGGTGCTTGGGGCTGCTCTGGAGGCCCTGAGGAGCTGTGCAGATGATGAGTCTGAGTGGCACTGCGCACTGAGGTGCTCTCATCTCAGTTTTAGGCTGTATGAAGGTATCTTCCAGCAGCCCAGGCTCTGGGATGAAGCCATTAGGATGCATTTGGTGGTAAGATCGGGGTTCTGGGGGCATCACGGAGAGCTTGTGAAGCTGCTGTAATGTTGGAGCTCTTGGCGTGATGTGCTCAGTGCTGCTCCATGCTGTCAGCACTCGGTGCCTCCCAGTCCCTTTATGAAACTGCAGCTGTTAGTCAGGAAGCCTGTTTTCCTCTGAAAACTGCTTTCAATGAGCAGAAACAGGCTCCCTCCATTTTAGCAACTGAGCAACTTCCACGAGGGTTAATTTTTAATAGATTTGCTATCAAGATGGTGCTTTAATGCTTTATCCCAAAGCCGGGCTCTCCAGGGCTGGATTCCTGCTGCTGGGGATGACCTTTAGGAAGTGAAATCCGCATTCCAACGTGTGTGCGTGGACCGAAGCGCGCAGATCACCACCTCACGCATGGTCAGAGAGGTAACAGGGCCGCGATTTGGCCTTCATTGCAATCGCCTCCGCTGCTCCCCGCAGCGTGCTGGCGAGGGGTGCCGCCAGCAGCACTAAATGCAGCGGGGTCTCTACAGGGCCATCAAGTGCTCACTGAAACCCAGGCTCTATTCCTAAACCCACACAAAACGTCTCATGGTCATGCTCTGTAAACACAGATAACAATTTTGGTGGCTTGCTCGGAGCGTAACGCGAAAAAGATGGAGCTTTTCCTGGAGCACCCCAACCGCTCGCTACCCTGTCGTTTCACACCAAAATGCCCCGTTTCTGCCCCCTCCCCAAAGCCAGGCTCACAAGTGCGAAGTGAGGAGCACCCACGGGCTGGGCTGTGGGGAGGGGCAGGGTTTTGTTTTGAATCACTTTTTCAAAATGAGAGGTTTTTTCATCTTTGGCTGAAACCAACGTCTTCCCACAGAATATGGGAACTCAGATGAAACCACATTTTCCAAAGGAGAATATTTTTTTAATGGAGAAAAAAAAAAAAAAGAAAAACCAAAACCAACCAATGCAGTGTGTGGGAATGGGCAGAAAATATTGTTACTAAGCTACCTTTCTGCAGCTAATAAGATGATCTGGGGACACTGCAGCACAGCTGATTGGCAAAATATTATTTTAAACTTTTTTTTCTTTTTTTTTTTTTGGTAGCTCAGCAGAAGAAACAATTTTCTGACTTTTGGAAACCACAAGTGACAAAAGGCTTTGACTTTAAACAGATTTCTATGCTGCATATTTAATACAACTTCAGAAATCGGATTCAGCTTTACCCTGATCTTCCAATACTGGAGCCCTTTTTGCAGCATTTCTGGCTCCCCCTGGCTCTGCTCACTGCAAGGTGCAAATTCCAACTTCAAAGTATCCAAACTTCACAGCTTCTTTTCCCCCTCCATATTTTTTTTTGTCTCCATATTCTATCTGCTTGTCCTAACTGAAACATGGGAGATGACAAGCCATAAGCACGCATTCACTCCAGACAACTTGTAACGCGCTTGTTCATCACAGAGCACACACAGATTCCTCCCTGATATCAAACCAAGGCTCTGCAATATTCAGATGAGCAGAACTGGGTAAAAACTAAGCCATGCATGACCACAATGGGCCTCACTGCTTTCTCTTCCATCCCTATTTTTGCCTCTCGAGAGCAGCTGTTCCCCCTGCTTGGCCGAGCAGCTCTGTGGATTTCTCACTCCCAAAGAGGAGGAGGAAGGCTTGGTGTCCCTGGCCATGGTGCCCATGGGCAGGGCAGGAGCTAAATATAACCTGGGGAGGACAAGCAGGGGCGTGGGGAGGGACAGGAGGTCTGTTTGTTTTCCTTCTGTTCTCTGAGCCCTGTTATGTTTTATTGCTCTGCAAACAGGAGGTCTGGAAAGCTTCCTTTTCCTCCTGCACCAGTGCAGGTCAGCTGGGAACGTAGTTCCTACACATGAAGAAAAACTTACTAAATATGACTGCATTTACAGTAATGCTGGAAGAGCGACACAAAACTGGATCTCTATTTGCCTTTTCCAGGATAGGCTTTACTGTAAATGCCCAAATTAACTATTTATATAAACAATTTCTTCAAATTTGCACAGTGCCTGGATGTGCCTGCACCTTGCTGCTGAGAATTTCCATCAGATGAATAACCTGCAACGGAGGAGCAACTTCAACTGCAGGAAAACCTACGGAAGGTGATGCAGGCAGGTGCTCTCTGTGCAGCACGTCTTGGGGAAGCAGAGGCATGTCCAGGATTTGGTCTCCATGTGCACACAAGGATGTGGTCCCACTGCCTACGGCCTGGCAGTACGTCAGAGGAGCCCTTCCATCCCAGCAGCGTGTTGGAGTGGCTGCACCAGGGAACACAGATGCTGTGTTGGGCTCCTGTGTGTGGAGACTGAAGGAAGTGGGCTCACTCCCGTAAGCTGTTCAAGTTTGCTCAGCTTTCCTGACTTTCAGATAGTGCCCTGGTCTTTGGTGACCTTTCTGCCCTGAGATGAGGTCTTCTCAGAGCCATGAGCAAGTGTGACTGGCTGTAATTACTGTAAGAAATGTGACCTTAGAAAATGGATTTTCCTGTTGTGGCTTCCAGCGCTCCACACGTTGGTAAAAGCACAGCTGTGAGTCGCTGCCTCTGTGTGTGCCCCAGGAGGCTCTGCCCATTGCTCTCTGATTTCTTCTTCAGCTCTGGGGTTGAATTTAGGACTTGGGCAAATGGCACAAGTGTCATCTGGCATTCTGCATCAGTCCTACACATGAGAGGAAAAAAAAGGAAGCAACCCTGGAGGACTGCATTGTGTTGTCCCCCATCCCCATGTGCTGCCTCTGTGTGTCCTCTGATGCTTGTTTCCTGTTAGCCCAGGGCTTGCAGTGGGAATGTTCGAGTGAACCAGACCTGGGCCCTCGCCCTGATCTTTGCTGATCCTGGCAAATGTAGAGGAACAGCTGAAACTCTGTTACTTTTTGCATCAGACAACAACAAAAACCTTCATTCCAGCTTCTAGCATGAGCGTGGGATCCATGTGAGCTGGCAGGTGCCTGTGCTGTGCAGAGAGCTGAGCTCGAGTGTTCCTGCACTTCTAGGGTGAGGTCTGGGTACTTCAGAGCTGCGTGAGCTGCCCCGTTGGTTCTGGTCTCTCTGCAGCAATGCTCAGCTGCAGACGCACCCCAGTTCCCCAGCGCAGTGTCCCAGGAGCAGTGCTCCCCATCGCCGTGCCACTCCTGGAGGTGCCCATTTATTCTGCAGGCTTGACAGAGCTGCGGGGTGGCAGCATGGGACTCGAGTGGAATCAAAATGGCATTTTAATTGTAAACATTTGTCCAGAAATTAATGTTTCTGAACTAATGTTTCTCTCCAGCCACTGCATTCGGAAACAAATGGTTCTTGTTAATTGATTTTCCCCATATAACGGGAGATGTACTTGTAGAAAATCATCCACGCTCGGTTGAAAATCCCCCTCTTTCAGCAGGTATCCACAGCATCACTCAGCCGATGCATTCGCTTGTCCTCTGGCTGTTACCACCTAGCAGTTGCATGGCTCTCCATGGCGGAGGGTTAATTTTTGTTTGTTGAGCTACATTTTTTGTCAAAAATCGCTTCATGTGGAAGCCTGCTTAAGTTGGTTTATAGTCCCCACAGGGGAAATGTTACTGATGGCTTCTTCCTGTGGTTGGAAAGGTGTATTTGGTGTTCTCACACCTCGGTGACCAGCAGTGCCACCATTCGTCCCAGCATGTGAACCAGCTCCGAGCAACATCCTTCAGCAGCTGCTTGCTGGCTCCTCCTGCCGTCACCAAGCTCTGTTCCCAGCCCTTTGTCTCTACTGTGCCAATCCAACCATCTCGAAGCCCTGGAACCATAATGTGGAAACTTGTCTGTGTGAGCTGTACAAATGAAAACTGCCATTCGTTGCCTTTTTTCCCTCTTGCACACCTCCAGCAACAGCCCGTGACCAGCCCCAGCGCTCATGCCACAGTCACAGTGGCTGTGCTTGCTGCTCTGACCTCTGCTCCCATCAGTGAGGGAGATGGATGTCATTAAGGTTTGTTCAAAAGGTGTTTTGCATCAGAGATTCTCTGGAGGATCAGATAATCTGTTTTTATTTTGATGGTTTTTAATAAAGCTGCATAACAAAGGGTTTCCTCATTCCAGCTATACTGACTGTAATGTGCTTGCAATAATTAATGCCACTACTAATGTAGGATTAGAATTTTGCCTTAATTATATCATTAAGATACATTTCATGCATTTAATTGTTGGTGTAAAATGACAGCTAAGGTCTCCTGCCTCACACTTCCTGTTCCCTGATCCAATTACCTCACACGCAGGGGCACCCTGCTAGGAATGGCCTTTCACAGCTTTTGCTTTCCAGGGGAAGTCAAGTGGGATGCCAGCACATCTCAGGTGAGCAAAGCTTTGCTGTGCTCTGCGTCTGTGCTGGTGGTGAACAGATGCCCTGAACTCTTCTTCTCCTTGCATAAAAGGGGATAAAATGTGTCAAGACAGGCCTGGGAAGAATGAGAAGGCTCAAAACCAGGGGAGGGTAAGTGGGTAAAACATGCTGTGCCCAGCCCAAGGCAGGAGCCTTGGGCTCAGCTGCAGCTCAGGGCCTTCCTGTGGGGCAGAGCAGCCCAAGGGCTCGGGGCTGCCCTCCCAGACATGTGCAAAGCTTCCTGCTTTCTGCAAAGTGGAGGAAGGCAGCCGGTGTGTGCGGGCCAGAGCAGCTCGCCTGCAGCGAGGCCAGTTGTTGCATGAATCAGTGTGGTGCACTGTGCTCCAAAATAGGGCCCAGCACCCTTGGCAGCGGTGATGTACAGGCATTTGTTTTGGATGAGTAAATAGAGTTTTCACGGGACAGGAATTTGTACTTATGTTTGCAATTCCCAGCTGCTCGGATGGGTGGGAGTGGTGCGTGCTCTGCTCTGTGCCGCTCCCTTCTGAATCTGTAATCATCATACGGCTGCATGAAGTAAAATTCAGGATGAGTGGTTAGGAAATAGGGAAATCTGACTGCAATAAGCACTAGGGAATATCTAGTTAAGTTGTCTTGAGGAGGGATAGCTTTTTGCTTGTCTTGAGCATTGCCATTGGGTTTTGGACCATCTGAATACAGTCAAAACTCCCCAAAAAGCCACCGCTGTTTTCATTACAAAGCCAGACGCCAGCCAAGTGTTGTGCATGCTCTGGGATTAAAAGAAGGTAAAGGGGAGAAATGCAGGTGGATTTGTGCAGGTGACAAATGACAACATTATAAATGAAAATAATGATAACTGCTCTCTGCAAAGGTTTTTTGTTGTTATGCTCAAAATTTTCTCTGAACCTTTTCGTGAACAGAAGTCACTGTAAGCAAAAATGACTAAAAATGCCTTCTCCTAGATTGTTGCATTTCGTCTGTTGTGTGGGAAATAACAACTCTGACTTTTTGTTTTGTTTGAGATTTCTGAGTGGCTTGTGGATGAGAAATTTCAAACCAATATCATAAGGAGAAATCAACTGCTTTTGTTTAGCTAAATTTGAAATGCTACATGATAATAAAAGTGTTTTCAATTCAGTGTGTGTATACATATGTATATACACCTTGAGATCAATATTAATATAGAAACAAGACATTTACTGTATCAAAATGAGAAGAAAACATCAACATAGCTCTTCACACTCTCCTACTGCAGAATGCCCAGCCGTGTGTGCTGTCACCCAGCGGGCAGCCTGTCGGGCTGGCAGGGCTCAGGGGAGGGCACGGGGCTGCTGCCTGGCACCAGGACCCTCGCACCGCTCCCACCTCGGGTTGTCAGGGCTTCGGGCTGTGCCCTGGTCCCAGCCAGGCTGGGATGACCCCAGGGCTGGCTCTGCAGGTCCCTGCAGGTGGAGGCCTCCGTGCTGCGCAGGGCTCAGCGCCTGCCCTGACACCAGGCTCCCCTCCATGAGTACCGGAGGTCAGAAGGCTGGCGGCCCTGGGATCTTCTGCCTTTTCTCTCTCCTTGTGCTAACCTTCGCAGTTTCTCTCCACAGGAGCTTTCACTCCGACTGCTACAATGCCTTCAGAGTCCTTCCCTGGTAAGTAATACATAATTGCAGGGAAAGGATGGGTTTAGATTGTGTTTTGCAGCTATTCCTCCCTTCTTTATTGCTTGGTGTGCCACCACCCTCCTGCACTGCTGCCTTCCCCGTCTCCCTCCCAGCAGGAGCCGGCACTCCCAGGGAGGGGACGGGCTCGTCCCCACGCGGTGTCACCAGGAGATGGCTCTGGAGAGCGTCACCGGAGGGTGTCAGCACCGAGCTCGTGCTCTGGGTGTTCCAGGCCTGGATTTGGGGCGGGGGAGGTGGGTGGGAAGCGCGGTGCAGGCACCAGCCCCATACATCCGCGCTATGCTTTCTCCTCAGCTCCTTATTCCACCTTAATCTGTTGAAACGATTCCCTTATGATCAAGTTCCTGATGCCCCTATTAACCGCGGGTTAATTAATTATTAATTAAGCAGCCCAGGCTACTTATTAATTCAACTTGTAATTAAGTGCAGGACGTTAATAAGGCAGCCTGCTAATTGAGGACAGGGAGGGGGCAGAGCAGGGACGTGGCTGGTTGCAGGGCACCCCGGTGGGGTTCGTGTTGTGGGTGTTTCCTGGGCTGGGTGTGCAGCTGCAGCCTGGGGGCAGCTTGGTTCCAAGTGCTCTGAGCACTCACGCTGCTGTGTGGGTGCTGGGAACTCGGTGGCACAGAGCTGGTCGTGTTTCCAGACCTAGCTGCACAAACCGAGCCATGGCTTGGCACTGGGCTTCAGAGAGGGGACTCCTGGAGCAGAAACTCTGGATGAGCTCTGGGAGGGTTCTTGGCCCCTTCAAAATGCCCAGGAATGGAAGGCTCCAGGTCATCTTCTGCTGGAGCAAGGTTTCCCTACCTGGTTCTGCTGCTACTCTGGAGGTACAGGAGACTCTGGGGACTCTGAGGGTGGGGCCTGCGTCCCTTGCTGTAAGGGCTTTAAAGCAGCAATAAGAACTCCTTCAACATTAAGGCTTTCTGAGATAACCCCATGCAAACACCTTACTGCATGCTGGTACCCAGCAATCAGCAGTGATGTGGTAATTTCAGGATGTTTTCTTGCTGATGAGCCACCTCTTCTTGCCAGACAGACTCCAGTGTCACCGAGTTTGTTCCTCTCCTGAATCTGTTCCCAAGGCTAGTTGAAAATAAACCCATTTCTAATCATTTCTGAAAGGAGCTGGGGGAGGAGGAGAGCTAATGAGGAAAACATGGAGCTTTGGAAACAGAAGTGCATTCCCTGAAGTCAACAGCCTAAAAAGTTTTTTTTTGAATATTCATTTCTACTGAAGTTTTCCGTCCCTATAATTAATTTGTCACAAACAAACTGACAAAGCATTTCTGCTGCTGTGATGAAGCCTAGAGGCAGCGGGTTACTTAGTCTCTTTTGAAGAAAAATAACTAGCTATCAAATAACTTTAAACTCTTAAAGCTTTACCAGCCTGATCTCACTGCTTTCATCAAAGAATGCTACTTGGCCTTGAAGACTGCTAAAGCTATTGAAAAAAAAAATGTTATATGGATTTATTTTTGGTTGATTCAATCCCATTCTGGTGTATTGGTCTACTATCTGTAGCAATGCTTGGATTGCAAAAACCGAAGAGAGCAGCTGTAGCTTTTTTCTCCTGTGCTGGTGGCTTTCTCCTTCCTTTGCAGAGGGAGTGGAGGTATGGGGTCCCTGGGACTTGAACCTGAAGTAAAAGATTCCTGGCAGCAACCAAACAGCAAATCGATGCTGCGTGTCTCATATGACTGACATGTAACGACCTCTGCCTCGTTAGATCAGATCGCTGCTCCCTGCCAGGCTCAGTCAGTTTGGGGAATTGATCTTCAGGGTTCCCTCCTTTGTCTTCCTCCCTCTGCAGACATCCCTGTGGGACCAGAGGCTGACTCAGGTCAGTGGGGCTGGTTTGGGATGGGAGCAGGATGGGCCCTGGCTCCACAGCCATTGCTCACACCGAGCTGCACTGGTTCAGTAAGTCCATTCAAGTGAAGAGGTCTTCGCTGACGTGAGTAATGGTGGCAGGTTCTAACCCTGAGTTATTACGTGAAACTCTCAGCTCAGGAGAAAGCTGCGTGACTCAAATCTAGCCTTTAAAATAACAGTTTTAAATCCCAAGTTATAAAGTGCCATTTGGCTCCTGCTGAAGTTGGTCTAAAAAGGCTGCGCTGAATAATAAAAAAGATCAAGCTTTTGATGTTGAGTTGCATGTTCAAGCATAACATCCAGCCCTGATGAAGCTTAGCCTGGCTTATATCACTCAGGCAAAGATACTAAACAAGAACCTTACACTATTTCTCATTTAGAGGAAATGTCTGTACGTTAAAAAAAGAAAAAATACTTGACAGATAAGTAATTAGGAAACATCTGGCCAAACTGAAGGCAACAGAAGTGATTCCAATCAAAGGTGGTTTGCTGAAAGCTTTTCATCTTGACTCCAACAGAAATGGCAAACTTAGCACTTAAAAAAAATTCCAGCTTTCTGATGAAGTGTTACCAAGGCAGACAGTGAAAAGTGCATACACAGACACCCTGCACAAGAGGCTGAATGGAGGAGGAGGAAAAATACTGGGCTGTGTGCATGGAGATGTGTGCCAAGGGCCCACAGGTAAGGCCATGTGCTTCTGAGCGGGTCCCCAGCACCGCCTGGCCCCACGGGTGATGTGTTACTGCAGGGGGTACGGCTCTGGCTGCCCGGCAAGCACCAGTACCGTCACTGAGCAGTGACCGTGCGCCAGCTGTGCCCTGCCTGTGGCACCTGTAGGTCAGGCTGGTTGGCAGGAGCTGGCTGTGAGGTCGCTGCAGTCCCAGCAGCTGTTGCATCCTTTATCCTTCTCAATAGCTTCATCGGGATTATGCAAGGAGTAATGGCATGCTCCTGTCGGGGATTTGGGGTGAGTGATGCTCCCTTACGATAGGCCTTACTTGGCTTGGCATGTTGGCTTGAGGATCTTTCACCCACATTTAGGGCATGCCAGTGGTTTGGAGACTCCGTTGAAAGAAACACCTGAACTGTTTGGCTGCTTCCTTCTGCTGATTGTGCTGGAAGGGTGCGCTACTGAAGAGGTGATGCTGTCTCCTGATGTTCTGGCTGTTGCGGTTCCTGTTAGAAATGGTCCTACAAGTTGTTCTTTGTTGTTGTTGTTGTTGTTGTTGTTTTAATTTCCAACAATCTTCCATTTGAGTTTTTGGGGCAAAGTTTTAGATTTATTTCTCGTTCACCCTGGCAGGTTTTCTGCATGTCTAACCTCTGCAGCCTCTGTGGCCTTTCCACCACACACCACCTCCGCGCTTTGCAGGCGCTTGGAGTGAAGAGGATGGGAGGAAGGAGAGAGCCAGTGCTCTGCCACAGCAGCAGTTTTAAGCCACTTCTCGCACAGCTGGAAATCATTGTGATAGCATCAGCTGCCAAGGAGAGTTATGGGATTTGGCAGAACTCAGAGGGAAAGAGGTAGCAGCGAAATCGCTTGTGAACAGTAAGAGCTTCAAAGACAGAGTGTGGGGTGCTCAGGAGGGGGCTGACCCAGCAAAGGCACCAGAGTGGCACACGGGGGACATGAGCTGCTCTGGGTGCCCCTGGTGCATCCCCAGCCGCAGCTGGGCACCTCACAGGTGGGAAGGGTCTGTCCTTCAGCAAGGAAATCTGCTCTGCAGGCCCACTGCAAAAACTCCGTAACGCACCAACAGGAAGCAGACAATATATTCCTCTCCAAATTAATTGCTATTATTTTGATTAAAACACATTATCATATAAATATTTGATTAAGATTGTGATTAAATCTTTCTTGCTTATGAACTGTGACAACTTTAAAGTCTAACCTTTTAGAGCTTGGCACCACATCATTATTTTGCTCATTAGCTACGTTTAATAATTCGATCTCATAATATGCTTTGCCATTTGGAACCTGCCTTTGTGTGCCAAGTTCAAATCGATGCTGTTAGTTATTTGTGCCACTGCAGATAATTAAACAAAAATTAAAAGCAATTTAACCTTGCAGTCTGGCTGCGGGTAGACTGGCATCAGAGCAAGGGGGCGGGTAGTGGAGCACAAGTCAATAGAATTTGTTCTTCTGCTGGAATCTGCGTGGGAAAGGGGAGTCTGGGGTGTCTCTGGGGATGGGGCAACCACAGCCACAGATAGAGGGGCCCAGCCAAGAGCTGGCCTCCAAGGGGGGGCATCTCCTATTCCCCTGGGAACAGAGGCAGCTGGGGCCAAGGGTGCTACCCTGTGTGCTCTTGTTGCTCCAGACAGTGAGCATGCGGCTGTTGCTTTGGGGCAGGGCTATGTGCTGTGGGCTCCTCCTGTCCCTCAGCAGGATGAGGCTCTCACAGGCTGTCTGGATGCAGAATGATGCCTCTGTCTCTCCCAGCTTACTCCGAGCAGCCAGAGCCCAATTTCCTAATTTAAACTGCACACAAAAGCTTGCCTTACATGGTCACGGATGCTATTTTTAGGTTTGCCAATTAATCCAGCTCCATTTGAGCTGGATTAGAAATCACATACCCCCTTAATTATAGGTGTATAAACTCCAGACTGGCAGCTGTTTTGACATTCTCAGCTGGGAAATCTGCCCTAAACAGCCACCCCCTTCCCGGGCGGCTGTGAGAGCGAGGGCTCGGGGCTGTCTGCTTCGTGCCCATCTGCCGCGATGGCACCGCGCCTGCTCTCGGCACTCTTGGACGCCTGCCCTGGGACACAGGTGCCAGGCAGCGATGAGCTGAGATGGGCGGCCTCCCTCTCTCTCTCCCTTTTTTCTTTTCTATTTCTCTCTCTCTCTCTCTCTTTTTTTTTTTTTTTTTTTTTTTTTTTTTTTTTTTTTTCCCTCTGCAGGAAAATCTCCTCTGTGTCCCCCAGGCCTTTTCTTTCCACTGCAGGCATCTGCCAAAATGGGAAGGGGCTTGTGCAGACACTTTCATGCAGGGTCCCCGTCAGGGGGCGTGGGAAATGCCTGTCACTGTGAGGCTGGCTCCTGGCACCACGGGGCACTGAGAAGAGCTGGTGGCTGGGTGAGCCCTCCCTGCCCCCCTGCATGGGGACTCAGAGCTTGGGCTGTTGCTGCCGCTGTGCTATGGAGGTGCCACATGCACTCCCTCCCCCCAGTGCCATGGAGCAGACAGAGACACATAGCAGCGCTGGGAGCCCCATGGCTACTGCTCTGGGTGGGAAAGCTGTCCCCCACCCAAGAATGGTTCCTCTGTAGGAAAAGGGAAGAGTGAGTGAGGAACAGATTTTTACATTTTAATGTGAGTGGAGGACATTTCACAGATCCATAGCATTGCCCATTTCTGAAATTTCCAGCGTGGCTGAATGGTGGTTCTGTGGTTGAGAGCATGTTGTGAGCAAAAGCAAAGAGGAGGAAAGTATATTTCAGGAAAAATAAAATACACCTCCATTTCCCAGCCTCATGCAGGAGGGAAGAGAGCTTCAGCAGGGCAAGTGCACCCGGGCCCCTATTCAGCATCACATTGTGCTCCCTGAGCATCTTGCACTGGGGTTTGCAGACCTGGGCCAGGGCCACATCCAGCCGAGGCAGAGGAGATGTGCTTAGCCACAGAAGACCCCATAGCACCTGTGTGCCAACTGATCTTAGCAAATGCTTCTCTGTTTTGTTTCAGTGGGATTTTAAGCGCTTTTGAGCATGCTGAAGGAAGCGCCCTGCTAGGCTGAGCCCCCTGCTTTGGCTGGCAGGCAGCTCAAACACCCCCTTGCAGGGGAAAATGACCCCTTTTTGCAGCCTGCCTGAGTCACCACACATCCCTGCTGTTTGTGTTAAGGTCTGGCACGCTGCTGCGCGGGACAGCTTGCCAACCAGGCGCAGGCACCCTAAGTACTTTTCCATTGAAGCTGCAGCCATATACATTTGCTCATCATAGTTTCCACTGCCCATTGGAAAAAAATAGGTGAGCGTCCTGCCTGCCAGCTCTGCCTTCAGAGAGGGAGAGATTTAGCTCAGCGTGGCGTCGGTGTGTTCAGCATCGCCTTCGAGCAGAGGTGCTAGCTCCTCCAGCCCCTGGGAGCTGCTTTATGGAGCCATAACACACAGACGCCAGCTCTGCTGCTGGGTAGTGAGGACCCCAGGGCACCCCAGTGGACGCTGCCACTGGTCCTCATCCCTAAATGAGGTCAGGAATGGAGACGTGAGGATTTCCCAGGCTTTCTGATCAAACAAGCAATTCCCTGGCAGGCCATCAGTCCCACCTGCAGCTTTACAGAGCTGTTTGGAAAGAAATGTGTGTGTCTGGCAGGGGTCGAGTAGGGAAGGTGGAGGTACCTGCTTTTATGGGCTTTGGAAACTCATAAAAATTTTGGTGGAGCTCTGGGAGAGGCTCGAGGCTGTCCTTGCTGCTGGTTTTGGAGCAGGCACAGGGAGCAGGAGCTGCTCCCCATCCCAGCTCACCACGGGCTTGCAGCTGCTGTCACCTCTGCCTGGCATGATATTGTCCTCACGCTTGATGTCCCCACAAGCCTATGTGAGGCTGGTTCCCAGTGCCGGCCATGTGGCTGGCAGAACACCTCACTGTGAGTCATGGCAATGCCATGAGGCCTCCTTCAGCTGGGCCAAGGGGCAAGCGAGAGCAGGAACATTCTGTCTTTGCAGTTTCTTGGTTAAAGAATGATTATCAGGGAGTGACTCAGGGGACAGCAATCCTGCCCATCCTCACCCAGCTGGTAGCAGAGAAAAGAAATGCCAGCAGCGAATTCCAGAGGCTTTGTGCATCACCCTCACTGGGACCCACACCCAAAATGAAACCGTCACCTGGCAATGGCTGTCAGGTATCACTGTGAGTCAGGCTGGGCTCCTGCAACCTGGCAAAGAGCAAAATTAAGCAATAGAAATGCTGCGTGCTTGGTTCTGCTGCAGCGCAAGGAATCTGCAGGAGGTGCTGGCTCCCTCTGTGCCATTGCTGGTGGTGGTCACGGATCCAAACTCTCATGGGGCAGAGGAAGCTGCCTGTGTGGGAGGGAGCTTGAGACCTTAGTTTCCTGGGAACAGCCGAGCATCCCTGCAGGGAGGGTGGTGACCATAGTGCCCAGCACCAGGCAGAGCAGCAGGGGAGCACCTGTGTGGGGCTGGAGCCTGCCAGTGTCACCACAGCCCCATCCTCAGGGACAGGCTCAGACTTGACAGCCCATGCAGTGCCCGGGCCTCCTGGCAGCTGCCCTCCAACATGCTGCCAGTGCCACCTGCGGTATGGTCACAGCAAGCATGTGGCCTGGGATCCCCCAGGCTGTGACCAATCCTATAGATATGAGGCTGCTCCTTAACCACAGCCCGGAGGCAGCTCCGGTCTCCTCGCCCTTGGCAAGTGCCAGCAGACAGGCGAGGCTGAGGGATTTTCGTGGGTCTGAAAGAAATGGCTCATGGTAGCAGCAAATGTTCCTGGTCCCCGATAAAGACCCTGCTGATATCACGGGGAGATGGCCAGGAGGACACATGCGGCTGCTCCAGTGTCTCTGGCCATACTGTTTGCACACATCCCATAGCCACGTCTGGAAATGGGTAGCTGTGCATGCAATTAGGACTTCCCTGGGCTGCAGGAGGGTTAGAAATGGCAAATACAGAGAATTTCATGACAAACACACAGAGCTCTATAGTAAGTCTTGGTATTTAGGTCCAAGGAGGACCATAATTTGAATGCTTCCAAACTCAGAACTAATTAGAAAACTGAAGGTGCTTTGTCCTGCCCATGGAGCAGGGGCCCATCTTGGGAAGTGGGGACCAAGAAGGGGACAGGGGGACCGAGAAGGGGACAGGGGGACTGAGGAGAAGGCATGCAGACCGTGGTCCCACTGTGCTAAGCCTGTAATGGAGAAAGCCAAAAGGGGAAGTGAAGACCCCCCCTGCCAAATGAAAGAAGCCCCAGCAACCCTCTCTCATGCCTTCAACTTCTCGCAATAGCCAGCGGGAACTACAATTAACGTCTGCTGCAATTTCTTCATTATCATAATGACAGTGCTCAGCAAAATATACGGGAGACACTGACGATGACGCCCAGATGCTGGAACCATACGATGCCACATGGAAAATCATGGCGCGGTATAAAACCCAGCCTTTTATATGGTACAGCTGCCTCTGCATAATGCCTTTGTAATTTATCAGTGTACAGCATCTGGTTCTTTGCTGTCATTCTTCAGCTTTCAGACAACCATAATCTCAAGTGTCTTAATAACAACACAGACCTGCCAGACAGGGGAGGGGGTGGCGAGCAGAACGTCGTCTCCTTTTGTGCTGTTCACCCAAATGAGAGGGGAAAACCAGAAAAACTGTGAGTGTGGTGGCGTGGTGGGGGCTGAGCGCTGCAGGGCAGGAGGGGTGAGGGATGCTGAGGGGCTGTGCAGCAGGGCTGGGAAGACCCTGCCCTTGGGGGCACGTTGCAGAATCTGCCTCTCTCTCCTCTATTCCTGAGCAGCTGTCATGGTTACATGGCTGGCAACCCACCAATGTCACCGAGGTTCTGGGGCAAGGACAGGGGATGTGAGCTGATACCGGGTGGGGGTCCCACCGCCCCGCGGCTCTGCGAGGTTCCAAGCCCCGACGTGGGGACATCGGGCCATAGGGCCATGCGGGCATCGGGAGATGGGGACACTGTGGCCCGGGCCGTGTCGGGCTGCCCGCTGCCACCAGGTGGCGAGCGAAGGAGCCGCCGGCAGCCGCATGCGGGAACTGCTTTTGTCCCCGGTACACCGCAGGGCGGGGACCGCACGCGGAGACAACCACGGGCAGGCGTGGTGAGAGCGATGGTGCTGGAAATCAGCAGAGCAGGGCTTGGGAGCACCCCACGGCGTGTCCCATGGCTGCTCGTGCCCCCAGACAAGCCCCAAAGGAAGGGCTGGCTCTCCGCCCCTCTCCGTCCCCTCGCTGCTGGGATAACCCCTTGCTCCCCCACCTTTCGCAGCCAGGGTTGGTCCCGCTGCCGGCAGCGCGGCTGTGGAGCCCCAAGAGCATGACCAACACCGTGGCATCCAGGACGAAATCCAGTGCAGCACCGGATGGGAATGGGGGGCACTGACCCTTCAGCATCGCAGCAAATGCTTTAATACCATATTGAGAGAAATCATGGTGTTTATGACAGGCATTCTCTAACAGAAGTTAATAATCTTACACATGTACAGCTAACACTCCTCTAGCAGTGCTGTGCTGTGACCTGTCTGAGCAGGTACAACTCGTGGCAGTACAGAACACTCTGTTTATTTTTTCATTTTCAGAGCACAGGATCTTCTGACCTCTGTCATTTTGAAGTAGGAGGTGGGCAGAGAGAGGGGAGTTATCTCACTGTACTCTTACCTTTTTTTATACTAAGAGATAAGTGCCATGATATGTTAACAACCAGACAACCTGTGATACACTGGAGCTTTGGTCCTAGCTGGGCTGTAAGCTTTATCTTGGGTGTGAGGGGGACTGCAGGCATGTCCTTGGCTGGAATGAGCACAGATGCTGCCAGCTTCACCTTGCCGTCAGAGGGGAAGTTCATTCCCTTCAAAATGGTGGCAGGTGTCCAGAAATGAGGCACCTCTGTGGGGTCACTTTAGGTAACGGGGGTTAAACATTGATGGCAGCAAAGAGCTCTCATACGTGGGCAAAGCACCACGGCCTGTGGCTGCGTCAGCTGGGCTACAGGAGCCATCCATGGAGCATCCTTGGGAACTTACACTGCAACTTCTGAACTTTCCTGCAGGGGCTACCTGAAACATTGTCTCTGAAGCAAGATGTTCTTTTAAAGCTAAGAAACCTTGCAATACCATTAAAAAAAAAAAAAAAAAAAAAAAAAAAAAAAAGAAAAAAAAGAGAGAGAGAGAGAGAGAGAAAGACAGAGAGAGAGAGAGAAAGAAAGGAAAAGCACAAAAAATCCTGCTTTCCTCCATGCAATGCTGACTGTAAGTGACCCAAGTCAGCCTGTCCCAGCTGGGTGGGCATCCATTGTGATGGGACTTTGTGCTGCTTTGTGCAGGATGGGGTCTGCATCGTGCCTACCCTGTGGCTGTGCCTAGTGGGGGTCCTGTGCAGGAGGCAGAAGCGTGGCTCTCAAGGACCCATTTCCTTCGCTGGTTTGGGCACAGGAGGAGCTGTCAAATGGGCAATGCAGTGTGGGTGAGCCAGCCAGTGTGCAGAACCCCAGCCATCCCTGGCTGGAAGAGAAACAGCATCTGCAGTGCGGGGACTGGAACCCACAAGGCTGCAGCCTTCTGGTGAGGGCCCTGCATCCCCTCCTCACCCAGTGGGGCCCCTGTCACCTCTGCAAACCCACATTATGCCCCAGCAATGTGCCAGGAGAGACCAAATGCAAATAAAGCCACCATGTCCCTTGGCAGATCTAACAACACAGCATGCGTGGTCCCCCACGCACATTGAAAGTGCAATGTTTACTCTGGTGGATGCAGCGCTAGGTTAATTCATGCAGCTGAAATGTTCTCCGACCAAAGTACAGCTGGCTGAGCCGGCTGCGAGCAGCGGGGCCGGCAGCTCACAGAGCAAACAGGTTACGCCAGCGGGTGAGCTGGAGCCGCGTTCCCGAGTGTTTGCGCCCAGTGAGGGCAGCCTGGGGACAGCGGGGAGAGCTGCACAATGACCCCTTCTCTTAGTTAAAACAAAGCTCTCAGACTTTATAAGTTTCAGTGATCATTAACACACAGCTATACATCCGCTTATTTTACAGCTGCCTCTTTCCTACAGGTGCTGGTTGTATTTTTGTGGTCAATCTTGTGTTTGTCTCCCGTTGCACTGATTTCCTTCGTGTTTGTGGAGGTGCTGGGTGAGGGGGACTGGGGGAGGCTGTGCTCTGCTCCACCTTGCTGGTCCCTTCTGCCCTGTGTCACCCTTGGGGTTGTTTGTGTGAGGCTGTCTGGTGGGTCTTGGGGCCAGCTACGATTATCCTCCAAAGAAATACATATTTTTGACTCAAACCAAACACTGGGTGCTGCTGAGTTCTCACTGACAGCCTGGGTCAAGCCTAAGGTATGTCTTGTACCTTCTTCATGGATGTAAAACTGCGGATATCCTACAGCTCGGAATTGAAGACTGATCTGGGAGGAAATGCCTTCCTGCTGCCCTGTTGGGAAGCCTGGATTTTTCTGCCCTTTTAAAAATAACTTTTTAAGTGTGGCTTATCCACCCTTTCTGCTGGAGTCAGAGAGGGGAACGCTGCTGGAAAATCGTGTTTGGATTTGGACATCTCCTCTAAGAGATCTAGAGGGGTGGTGTCGTCCTATCTCTCCTCAGTCTCCCCTGGCAACATCTATTTACACGGCTCTATGAGCTGCTGAAGTACTTACTTCACCTCAGCCTTTTGTTTTGTTTCATTGGAAACCAATACTTTGGCCATGTCTAGGCATGAGCTTTTCTGTGGTGTATTTAATCCAAGTTTGATGGCTTGCTCAGGTCCCAGAGGTAGAAATAAATGCAGGGAAGGAATTGTTGGGATGCAAAAGAAATTGGAAGAAAAAAATAATAAACCCTCAAGTCTCAGCAATTTGGCAGAAAGCCTCTACTATAAGACTCCACAAATCTCTGTTTAAAGAGCAGGGAGGTGGTTTGAGAGCCTCTGGCAGTGGCATGGCCAGGTCATGAAGGAAGTTCTCAATGTTTGAAGGGTTTGGGGTTAGTGTATGTGAGTGGCTGAGAAGGCTGAGGGTAGGCTGGGCATGGGTGCTGCTGCCTTTTGTGCCTCTCCTCCTGGCTGGGGGCAGCAGCCCCAGCTCTGACATGGGCAGGTTTTGGGGGGGGCTTTGGGGGGACCCTGTAGGCAGTGCTGGCTGTGAGTTGGCTTCTGGTGCCCACGTCTCCCTCACCTCCATGTTCTGTAAGCTCACAGCACCCTCACCCTCATGTAGACCAGTCCAGGGTTGCCTGTTCCCTGGGGCTGGAGACCTTGGCTTGAGGCTGTAGACCCTCCCCTGGGTCTCCCTCCACTGCTCTCTGTGCCTGCTCTGCCAGCTGGTTCTCTGGACACGGGGCTCTTCATGAGACATGACATTATAGTCCTGTTTGTGCCTGGAGGTGCTGTTATTGCAAACAACCACAGCGGCATTTTTGCTTTGGCTGAGCAGCCTTTGCCCAAGTTTGCATCAGCCTGGAGGAGTTTCACTTGCTGCCTTATCAGCGGTATCTATTTCTTCCCTCAAGCCAGTGTGCAACGTGTTTTCTTCCCATTTATCTGTGTACCTGCCTTAGCGATCGGTCAGAAGAGATGGGGAATGCTGAAGATACCTAAACAAATCACTTTCTTCTGATGCACAGAAGTTACTCCAGGAAGAAATTTTACTGCATTGCTTATCAGTCCGTATAGGGCACTGCTTTTTCTGTTGCAAGGCTCAGCTCCAAAATGATGCAGAATCCTTTCAAAAGTTTATCTAGGTTTTGACGCTAGTAAAGATAGGCATTATCTGCACAAAACAAACCTCTCTGCCCTATAACCCCCGGTGATGTAACAGATGGGACACTGTGATGAGGCTGCCAAACCAGAGATGGATGCAGGGCTGCTTTGCCTTTGTTTCCAGGGGTTGGCTGTGCCACAGCATCGCTTGGCTCTGCCACCCAGACTGCAGCCTGGTGCTGCCTTGCTGCTCAGCCTGAGCCCCTTTCCTCCTTGCTGCTCTGTGTCCTGCCCCGAGCTCCCCAAGAGCTCCCAGCCTTATCCCACCCTGGTGGATATTTCTCCTTTCCCCCAAGCCCACACAGGTGCAGCCCCAGCAAGCACCACATGCTGCTGTAGCACAGGGCAGCTCCTCCTCCTCTTCCTCCCCTCCCTTCCCACTGGAGCTGGGCGAGCGGGGCAGCCCAGCCCTTCCCAAGGGGGGGCCCACATCACACCTTGGTGCTCGCTGCCTTGTCTTTGGCAGCCTGCCGTTGGTAGCAACGCAGGATAGCTTGGCCTGAATAATGCATGCCAGGAGCCAGTCTCACCGTGCAGATCATTTTGCTGGCTTTGTAAAGTTAATCAGTTTACATGTTGCCATTAGGTCAGGAAAGCTAAATTTACCTTAAATAATTAATCCAGATCAATTAAACACAGGGTAATTGTGAAGAATAACGAAAGGAAGAATGACCCTCATTGCTTCCACTTCTTTATTCCGCATGCACAGCCAATAGCAATAACACAGCTTATGGACCTGGGACAGTGGGAAAGTAATTTACATTTATGTCTTGTGATGACAACTCTACCCCAAAGGTTTGACCTAATTACTGTGTCTTGTCTCGATTTCTGTCTGGGAGTTATTGTTACTGTCATAGTGTCAAATGCAGCTAATGAAAACATCCAGTGGTTCCATTAAAATATTAGCATGGTGGGTCTGCTCTATTGTGCAAGTGGAAATGAATTTTTCTGTGTTCTGATTTCTTTTTTGTGATTATCTTATCAAATATGTCATCAAAACAAATACTTGCCAGATCTCCTGGAGGATATTTTCCAAATAAGGAACTTTTCAAAAATGATTTGTAAAATTTGCTTGATAATGGTTAAACTGCTGATAGAAACTATAGAGAAGACAGTTTCTGGCAAAGCTGAAGAAGCAATGTGGCAGACTAGAAAGCAGTGTAAAGCATCTCCTAACAGAGAATTGAAATGCCTTTTATGAATGAGAACCTTACAGAGAGTGAGAAAGCTTTGGCCACTTTAGCTAATCTTGGAACTGCTTGGCTGTACCTTGTGGCAGCTTACACACGCTGTTTCCTGGTACAACATAACAGTGGCCAACAGAGAAGCTCGCAGAAAGGAGGAGCACAGGAGCACACTTCTCCCAGTGACGTGTTTTTAAATTATCTCCTTCGAGGTGGGGGCAGAAGGGACAGCGCAGGATGTTCCTGGAAGGTGCCCATTTCCTTCGCTCCCACCGAGTTACAAAACTTGTTTTCCAGTTCTGAGAACCATCGGCCCAAAGGACCATCAAAAGATTTTAAAAGGGCTTTCTTTGGCTTGCTGGTTAGGAAGCTCTTTGTAACAAGTTGGCAAATGCTTCTGCCTGCTGTCAAGTCACTCTTAATTGGTGGAAGGATCACTCTAGTATGAGAAGCTCGCTGGCCCTAATTTCCAGAAAGAAGAACAGCAAATCTCTGAGCCATGGAAGACTTCAGGAGTAACACAGCCCAAGTTTTGGAGTCTTGCTCACCTCTTTCTTCAAAATGGGAGACTCTGATCCCAAAGTGAAAGAAAATATTTCTGGCTCCGAAGGGTGTGCCCCGGGAGATGAATTACTGCTCTGAACTGATCTCTGTTCCACCCTTCTCTCATGGTCTGTTGTGACAGCTTTGCTTATTCTTTGTCCTCAGGCATGGTGCATTTATACGACTATGTCTGTAAATGACACTTTATTGGAAACATACTGTACAGTGACAAGTCACTGATCTTTTTCCTTCTGATGGGGAAACTAAAGAGGCTTTGTTTCTTTGGCTGTAATTCCTAGCATGATAATGAAGTAATTGATGGACTTTGGGTTGAACGTTGCAACGCCCTGCTAGCTGTGGTGCTTATCTGGATTACTTCTCAGAGGGCTGACATCCTGTCCTGTTCACAGGGCAGCCCACAAATCCCTGGTAATGCATATAAAGGATTTTGTTTTAATTTACGATCTGTGCCAAGTCACAACACACTGCTAACTAGCTGCTGATCTGCCTGAGGTGCCTGCTGTCCTGACATAACCTGCGTGCAGCACAAACCGGATCTCTCTCAGAGAAATGCGGTTCTCCCGCGGTCTGTCTTCCTATCTGGTGGAAATATTTGTGCTGAAAGGACGTTGGTGCTAATGTGGAGCTGGTGTTGTGGGTTCCTATGTCATGTGCGCTGCAACAGCAGCATCATGCACGTAGTGGCAGTGGAGTTAACACCAAGAAATACCTGGTTGTGCATACAGGCAGGCTGCAAACCTTCTGCTAGCACGATAATCTGCAGCCACCAAAACCATTGCCTTACTTTGTTCGAAAGGGTTGCGCTCCTCTGTCAAAAGCCTCTGTCAGAGGCTTTTGGGTTTTAGCAGAAAGGGAGTGCTTAGCACTATAGGTAGAAGTTTGTGGGGAGGAAAATGCAGCTGCAGGAGCCTTGGGTGCCTGCAAAGGGTTAACCTGCACCACTGGTTGCATGACAGCCCCCAGCTGTCTGTGCCTTCCCCTCTAGTGTTTCTCTCCATTATTTCATGAAAGCAACAGGCATGGTTTTAATTTTCCATGACTTGCTTATGAAATATGATCCTTGCTGTAATAAAGAAATCATTTGGTTTGTAATTGATACATAAGAAGTCAATTTCCTATTTTTAAATTAGGCAGGATTAAGAATGAAGCAAACAATAAGCAGAGCGACAGGGAGAAAGAGGAATGGGAGAAAGACCCAACAGCCCTGAGACAGGGCTGGCTGCACTTGGCTGTGTTACTCTGCATTTGTTAATTGCCTTGCTGAGGCACTCACAGCTGGAGTGTTTCTTCCAATGTATATTCATTTTCTCCTCAAAAATTATGGTTTGGGGAAGATTACTAAAGATTCATGACTCTCCTTCTGCCTAACAGTGACATTTAAGGTGCAACACAGTTTCTGTTCAAATTCATGGTTTAAAGAAGCCAGCACCACCAGAAGTGTATTGGGAACACCTGCTCTTTTTGCCGCATCCCCAGCAGGGGCGGTGTCCTGCCAGCACGTTCGCCTGGGCCAGGAGGTTGGGAGCTGCTCTCCAGCAACTGGAAGGGAAGACGCTTCCAGCTTCTGCTTTCTAAGGTTACCGTGATATGGGAGGCAGTTCCTTGTTGGTAGATACCACATTGGTGTGTCGTAGCCTGCAAGGGGCGTGAGGGGCACTGGGAGGTGGTGCAGCCCCTCACCTCTCGGGCTGCTTCGTGTGCTCTCTCCTCCCTGGCTCTCCTGGGGCACGGAGCGGCTGCAGCACCCGTGTGGCCGCGCTGGGGCCACGCACTGCGTGGGCACCTGCCTTGCTCCAGGATGCTGCTCCTTGGAGCTGCAGGCATCTCCGGATGCAGATTGCCCTTTAGACCTTGGCCTGCAGACAGTTGATACAGGTTTCCCTGCCAAGCCACGCTGAGCACTGCCAGCATGTTTTTGTGTTGTTAACAGATATGCTGTTGCTCTGGTTTCCTACAGTCGCACGCAGCGTGCACTCCTCTGTGTGGGGAGTGCAAGGCCCGAGCCGTCCCCAGGCTTGGAGCGTAATGCAGGTGGGAGCTGCGCAGTCTGGGGTAACGAGCCTGTCCTCTCAGCAGATCACAGAATTGTGCTCTGGACTCACTAGAGCTGCTCTTTTGGTGCCAGCATCGCCTCCTGGCCCAGCTCCACGCCTGTGCTAAGTGGCTTTGGAGCTGCCCCAGGGGTCTGTCACGGGTTGGAATTAGAGTTGCATTTGGCTGGCTGGCCTGTCTTTCCTTCCTGGATGCTATTGCTTTTTTTAGCTTATCTCAGTTCTGCATGGGTTTGTGAGTTCCTGCTGAAGTCTCTAACAAGATTTGTATGGTGGCTTCTTTTTCCTCCAAGCAATCATAATTTGGCCAGAAATAAATGTCTGCAAAAATCTTTTTAAAGTCTCTCCTTCATGTAGGTTTCAGCAGCCTTCTTGAGAGACATGCCATAAAAACTGACGGGACTTATCGAAATGGTTGGTAGGACTTCTAGGACTGGGCAGGAGTCCAAACAATTTCTTGTAATCTTCTGCACATAGAACTGTTATTGCTGGGGCAGGTACCAGATACATTATCACTACTAATCTCCTTCAAGGGTGGAGGGGTGCCTCAGTGCAGATAACTATGATGAAACAGAGCCAGATTTCTGTCTTTCTGCTGTAAAGTCCAAGAAAACTCCATGAAATCTGAGGCCTGCTTCTACTTACTAGTGTCAGAAGGATATTGTTTTTGTACTCTAAGACAACTGCTGTCCTAGTTAAATTTATAGCTTTTTTTTTTTTTTTTTTTTTAATCCTTTCCTTTGGCTACCTCTGGAGCTTCAAATAACTGTTGGTAGGGTCCCCAGCTCAAAGAACAAAATGGACTAACTGTAGAAAACCAAACCCACTGATTCTCGATAGCTGGAGGCCTTCCAGCTCCTCTGCCACCATGGCCCTTCACCAACTTGCTATTTAGTATTAAGATAATCCAGCCCAAGGTGGAAGGAAAGTTCAGGCATGCTTTCCTTAGCCTGGTCACACTTGAACACACAGGCACTAATTTTTGTTAGAGACCAGGCAGAACAAGAGGCAGAGTGCTCCGTGAGAGTCAGTGCAGTGATCTCTCACCTCTGGAAGGTTCGCTCTGGTCTCATCACCCTCGTGCCAGCAGGAATAATTCCTGGGAGAGCTGGGCTGCTCTGGGCTTAGCAGCATATACACGAAAAATCACACTGCTTTGGTAGCATTAGTGCCTACTGACGGCCATCCTGTTCGCCCCATGGGCTAGAATTTATCTCCATGTGCTTGCTCCGTTGCCTCCTGAGCCAGCCCAACTGGCACCATCCTGCAGCATTTGGGTTTCATTCTGCTTCCAACCTCGGTTAAATTTGAAGCTGCTATTTATAGCTGCTGTCAGGATCTGGAGCTCCAGAACACCATGGGAAGTAGCTCATCTGTTCAGGAAGACACAGATAAATATAGGGATGGTTTCCGGTGGGTGAAATCAGGTTTTGCTGTGCTCTTCACGTTCATGGCTGAGATGGCATTCACACGCACACGCTCTCGCAGTGCCAGCCTGTGCTGCAGTGACAGGGCCTTCCTGGGGTTCCTCTGAAGAGATGTGGGGAGTGGAAAGATTTCTGACAGTTAGTTTTTGGGGCTTTGGGCTGGTTAAACTGTACAAAGCAAGGGGGAGATCTATCAGCCGTGAACTTAGAAGCTATTTTCCATGGAAGGTGAGCTTAATTTGTTCTGGAAAACAGCCATGTATTAGGAGCAAATTTTGGGAAGAGCCATTCCTTGGGCATCTCCACCTGGGAAATGGCGTGGTGCTTTGCAAGAAAAAGAACACCTGCTGGTAGTTTGGATAAAAACAAACAACAAAAAAATGCATCTTTTCAAACATTTCTTTTAGCTGAATAAAATGTCTTGAGGCTGTTCAGAAACATCCCAAAAACTGATAGGCTCCTTTGGGAGAATTGTAACAGATGTTTTCTTTTCTTTTTTTCTCCCCCTCCCTCTCTGCCAGTGGTCAGTATCTGACATTTCCAAAGTAGAGACAAAAAATGTTTCTGGGGTGTGTGTTAGAAGAAGTTCAGCTAGCAGTTTATTGGCTTGAAGGAAAGCTGAAGTCAAGAAATCTCAGACCTACATCTGGTCATAGTTATGCCAGAGAAGAACCAGAGCAAGTCCAGCACAAGGAGGAGCAGAGGGAATGCAGTGGTGGCTGATGCAAGTGGTGGTAGCAAAGGCAGGGCAAAGCCTTCCATGTAGGGCAGCTCAGAGCATTTCTTCGTGGCCTCTTACAACAAAGAAGCTGTAACAATGTTCGTTTGCAGTCATGAGAAACAGCCTGAATTTGGCACGCTGGGATATGTGGATTTCTGCTCACAAGATCCTTCTCCATTGAAAGTTTATCAGCCAGAAGTTATAGCTGTGATGGTTGCAGAATGCAGGGTAGGCATACAATAGCAATTCTTCCCTCTTTTTTTACGCCTCGCTGTTCTGCATACAGATTCACAGATGCGGTGGGACGCATTTTGAATCTTGTTGGCTGAGGTTTGCCAGCACTGATTTGACAAATGTGCCCTTTTGTACTGCTGAGGTTAAACCACTGCCAGAAATGTCCTCTGTGATCGCCAATAACGATTACTGATTTGGAATTTAGAGTGGTCTGCTTTGCCATTCATAAGCAGCATTTCAGTAGTCTTCCAGCTAGGTATGTCTCTAGTCATGATAATTGCCTTCAGTTAGGGAGCTAATTGACTATACTGCAGCAAGTATGGAATAAATCATGTTACTATGGTAGCCAAGGTTTTTGGAAAACAGTATTTCCCACAGCATAAATGCCATTTCTCCAAATTTTACTTCTTTCCCTGAAAATAGCCCTATCATCACAGAGCTGTGAGATTTGAAGTGGGATTTTGCTTCTTCCCATGAAGAGTTCTGCAGCAAGCTGGATGATGCTTCTCAGTTTTACTTCTTTATTTGGTGTAGCCTTCAGTCACGTCGACAGAAATAGAGGTGTGCTGATATATATACTCAGACTAATTATGACAGAGGCTGAAACCTGAGAGGGGGTTTTGAAGAAACAATACAAAATGCAGTTGAAAATCTCATTCTGAAACACTTAAAAATGAGTCCAAAGCAAGGTATCAGGCTCAGAGACTCCTCCACCTGTGCGAAGATTGGACCAAGGCCTGGGTCTGAGCTTTGCAGATTTGTCTGTGCTGATGTGAGTACTTGGCACTGAGACCAGTGAATTAAACAGACTATGATAACTTTGCGGGAGTCGAGCAGGGACTCCCTTGGACATGGTGTGTCCATCACCGTGCTGTCTTGTTTTGGTAAATCATGACATAAATGCGGTATCAGATCATACTCCCAGCAGTATTCATGGTTAAAGTGTGATCTTGACTTTGTCTCTCTTCTCGTCAGGCACCGGTACATCCACAAGTGTTTTAACAAAGTGTTTTGTTTCTCGCTTCCCAGAATACCAAGTGCATTTCATAACACAGCTGTTGCAGATGTTACAGCTCTGTACTCTTCGTGTGTTAGTCTTTCCTGTGCTTCCTTTCTCTGAATCACATTTAATAGGCCAAGTTTTATATTTCTCTACTAATTTGTTGAAATTTATTGCATTTGTTGCCTTGCCCTCTTTCTTTTGAAAATCAGGGGAACTTCCAAATTTCAATTTAAAAGCATTTTGTTCTAATTCATTTTGTTTTTATGGAGCATAGTATTTGTTGGAGGGAGAGACGTTGAGATCATAATCTGGCACGGTTGACTAGGTTTCTAAATTTTAAACCGCCGCCTTCTCTCTTTTTAAACATTTTCTCTGCCAATACTAAACATTTTGAGCATTCAAAACGTAAATTGTACTTCCCATAGACGCTGATGGGTTACAGATATATTTACATACAAAGGAACTATTGAATGGTTCATGTAAAAAGTTATTTTCTTGTTCTCAGCCTTAGCAGCACAGCAGATTTTTTCCCCCCATTTTCAGTAATCTCTGGCATAATTTGTGTGCTCATCTGTCTCTGAGCAGTACTTGAGGAGGTGCATGTGGTTAAAACGTGTGGAGTGGGAGAACCGTAAATGGTTTCAATATTTTTGCCAGAATTGCTTGTGATAGCCCCTTCTGAGGAGCTGTGTGAAGCGATGTGGGAAGAACTGCCGGAGCAGAGCCTGAGGTCTGGAGTCTGTCAGGCCAAAGTGAGGCAGCCACCGCAGGAGGGAGCGGGGGCTTGGCCGCAGTGTGAGGCCCATCGTTGGGCTGGGCTGTGATGGCACCTTGTGCCACTGAGATTTGCAGCTGGGGTGAGCTATAAGTTGTGTTGAATCACAGTGATGGTTCCCGCCTCCTCACCGGGCGGCATTTCATGGGACAAGTGTCACTCGTTTATCCCACATGTGCCAGGCTTTGGCCTTTGGCACAGGTTCCCTGGCATGAAGCATGAGCCACTCCTTTTGCCAGATTCAGAGCATTCTGGAAAGCCCCAAGCTTCTGCACACCTCCTGGGTAGCATTTCAAAATGTGCCTGGAGCATTTTGGGAGCAGTTCAGGACTAAGATCCTCTCACGAGGCCCTTAAGAAACCCTGAGACTGCGATTGGCCATCTCTCTCTGATACTAGCATGACAGATTTTCTGAGATCTCATTGTCCTCCCTTAAACTTACCCAAATACCAGGTCCAAAATGGCCACACCAGTTTGGGAACAGACTCTTAGTCAATAAATAAGTAGTCAGCTACTTATAGAATTATAAACAACTCTGCTTTTTACGTACAATGGCAGCCCTTGAATCCCAGAGGAGCACACATATGAGCTCCTCTTGGCTCAGTTTTACCTCTGCTGAGTTATTTACAGTCTTCCCCCTCCACTGATGTACTTATTTGAATTTCGAGCCTGTTCAAGAGTACACAGGCTAAAGGTGACCCTACAGGACACCTGCAGCCATGCAGACGTGTTTCTGAGCAGCCAGCAGGCCAGCTGACAATCACCTGCACAGCTCTCCTGTGCTTCCCTTGCAGCTTTCTATTGTCTGCTTTTTGTGTGATCTATCTGTTGACTTACATTGTATTGCCAGTTTCAGAATTGGTAATGTTTGTGTGAACTCCTAGACCCGAAGCCAGGAGGCTGCTAGCAGCTTTTCAGGCTGTGTAACCTCTCCTAGCAAATCCTGAAGGGCGTCTGTTGACCAGCCCTGGTACTGTTTGTTTTGTGAGGAAGCAGGGTCTATTAAAAGGCTTATTACACAATGTAAGTGATTTTATTTTTGCTCAGCAAATATTTGCAATATATTTTGGGAGATCAAGCATTCTAAGTGAAAAAGCAGGATACCTGCCAGGGATGTAAGATGCACACAAAGGATATCTTTAACTGGGGGATCATGGGATGTTTCTTGTATCTTGATCTGCAAGGAAACCAGCTTTGGGCCCTTTTAGCCCAAGTTCTATGGCTTCAGGCACCTCACCTAATCCAGAAAACTTTTCCCAAACCCTTTCCCAAGCTGCTTTTGCAAAAGCCAAGGTAGTGTGGAACAAAGACAAATCCTACGACTTTAGCAAATGAGCAACATCCAAATATGGGGCTTTCTTAGATGCAGTTTATTTTATAAACATCTGAAGCAACTAATAGTGCCCAGTTACGGAGAGTGCATGTCTAGCTGGATGACTGCTCTCAGCTGGTGTTATATTCCCTGTACCGTTCCTTTGGATTCAATGAAGATTGCAAAGAAAGTAGTGGTTTAAACTATTTTGCTTCAGAGCAGCACATCAGTGCTAGTCAACATCCAGCTTCCCCAAGTGAATTTGTCTTTGTGCTGTGGTATTGACAGGAGGCCCAATTTGTTGGCATGTAGCTTTATAAACAGTGAGAATACTGGAAATGAGATCGTATTTTGTATAAACTTTTATTTCAATAGTTTAAAGAACAAGCCATGCAAAACATCTGCAAATCACAGGAACATGAGGCATATATAATAGCAATATCTTAAATATGCATTAGTAATACAAAGTCATCTTTCACTCTGATAAAATTTACACCTACATTTTTCTAAAAAATATTTAAGCCATGAAATATGTTTAGATAATACATATATACAACATCTAATTTTCATTCCTTCCTGTAAGTGATACTGCTGAAATATGAAAAACAAAATAAATCTGAGACTCTAGTGGTTTGTGTGATAGAAACAATGTGCTACACCTTGCAGGCTGGATTATATCTACAGAACTGTCAGCAAGTGTTTAAATGCATCATAGTTATGTGCAGAATTGTGCAAGCAAGTGACAGATCCGAGTTTTGAAGGCTGTGTGCGTACACGTTCCCACAGCTGCTCAACAATGCACAACGACTGATGTAGTTATAAGCCATTAGGTCTGGAGTTATTTCTAGGATGCCCTTACCCACAGCCTAACTAGACAAAGACCTACTCATCATTATATCCCCTGCTCATCAGTGTGCTCTTGTACATCCAGTGGTGACTTGGTAAAACGTTTTTGTCCTGTTTTAGTATGTGTAGATTGATAAATAATTGTATTTCTCATCAGCTACAACTGCTTTATCCTCATCTCCAAGGCAAGCATTTCTCTTTCTATTTCATAGGGAAGGTCAACATTAACTTGCTCTTCAAAGTACTGCTTGATTTCTTCCACCTCCTTTTCCCAGAACTCTTTGGAGATAGCAAACAGTTCGGTCAAGTTGACGTCTTCTAAACCCTTCAAGTTCAAAGCAGCATCAGCAGGGATGTAACCTATGGCAGTTGGCTTGGCAGAGCCTTTCCCTTGAATTCTGTTGAACATCCACTCCAGCACACGGGAATTCTCTCCATAGCCAGGCCACAGGAATTTCCCTTGGCTGTCTTTCCGGAACCAGTTAACATGAAAGATCC
The DNA here is from genome assembly GCA_013399715.1 of Alectura lathami. Taxonomy (NCBI): domain Eukaryota; kingdom Metazoa; phylum Chordata; class Aves; order Galliformes; family Megapodiidae; genus Alectura; species Alectura lathami. Next base: position 82,964 of record VXAV01006081.1, on the reverse strand, counting down.
TTGGTAGTTTTGCTGCAGGGCGGTGTGCCATGCTAAGCCAGTGGGCTAAGTATTTGCCAAAATTGTAGCCAAAGAAAGGTCTCATGGCAAATGGATCATGCATAATTATTTTGCCTGTTCAAAACACAAATGGGGAACATAAGGGAATAAATAGCACATTTATTTGAAAGCACAAAGATTCTGTTCCTCCCAGGATTTTAGTACCCAGGCTCCTTAGCCACCTTTCTGCACGTGAACCATAGAACTTTAAGAAATAATAGAAACTTTATCCTTGAAGTACAAATTAAATTAATCTTTGCAATCAGTGGAAAGTAAATTTCTTAAATCTCAAGTCAAGCAGCTTAAGATCCTTCAGAGCTGGCTCTCATTATTTATGTATTTCTGTCAAGCTCTAGCAGAACAGAAAATTTAAGTTTACTTATCCCAGTCTGTGACAAGAACTCTGTATGAACTCTTCTGGCAACACCATGATTGCACCCTGTTCTGTATGCTTGCCACCCAGGGGATTATTTTGCTTAATTTGACTTTTACGGAGAATTTGGCTGTTAATTCCAGTACAAATATTTTCTATTGTGAAAATGCTTGGGTTGCAAAGTTAGCTGCCAAGATTCAAATGTGAAAGAGCAGAGGGGGAAGACAGAGCAGGCTTTCCAGAGAAGATTGCTTGTAATACAGGTAGGCAGACTAGACTGTGATTTACCTTTGTGTTCAGCAGCTGCTGTTGCTTCAGATCTCATAGCTGCTCCTATAAATACCCCATGCTGCCAGTTAAAGGCCTCATATACAAGAGGCACACCTGTAAAGAACAAAGTTACTTCAGTAATCAGAGGTCCAGAAGCATTTTTATGACAGGTTTTGCCACTTGAGATACTGCTCTACACCAGTTACTACGTAATTTATTCTATTTTTTCTTGCTGATTTTTAACTTGGTTCATTTCCTGCCTTCTTAGAACAATTCACATGAATTCAATGTCAGCTTCCAAAACTGGCTACTGATTATTGTACACCTATGTTTAGGTACTTGGATGGCAGATATCTGGGGCCTCAGAGCTCCTGGCAAATTGTACTGGAAACAGATTCTGGTCCTGTCATTATGATCATGATATTAGACTCAGACCCAGCATTACTTATGTTTGTTTTCCAGCTTTAGAAGACCTTAAATAGAACCATTTATTTCACTTCTTTGTCTGTAAACTGTCTACAACTGGCTTAATTCTCTAACCATTTCCTATCTGAACTAGTTAGACTAAGCAATTGGAGGCAAATACAGTAATTTGCTGTGTCTCTATGCATTACCCAGGGTAGTGGATCCTGGTCTCTCTCCAGCTCTCTACCACTGACTGTTTTGTGTTAACATCTAACAGTTTAGACACTGTAAGGGGCTTGAAGCCTGTGTGTCGAAGGCTAACATGGAGAAGTTAGACTAACGTGGCTATCTCCTGTTTTAGAGCTGTGATAGCAAAATCTGTGTCTATGCCCAGCTGTGTTTCAGCTCTTATGTGATGAGCACTTCAGACTTGCTGTGTGGCTGCTACATCTCTTACCGGCAGGTCTGCGCCCTCCAAATATTATGCCTTCGATGGGCACGCCTTCGGGCGATTCCCATGCAGGGTCCAGTATGGGGCACTGGCTAGCTGGAGTGCAGAACCGTGAGTTGGGATGAGCACAAGGTTCCCCTGTACAGAATACAATAAAAAGGTGATAATGGCAGACAGAACTTGAATTCTGCAGAGAGAATTCAGAGAGAATGTGGAATAGGGCCAGGTTACCATTATCTGGGGTACAACTCTTGTTCTTCCAGGAAGTCAGCGTTACTCCTGGCGGTAATGGTTCATCGATGCCTTCCCAATAGACACCCCCATCGCTGGTTTCAGCTACGTTGGTAAAGATGGTGTTCTTGAGTATGGTTTTAATAGCATTGGGGTTTGTTTTGACTGAAGTTCCAGGGGCAACACCAAAAAAGCCATTTTCTGGATTGATTGCCCTTAAGTTGCCTGAAAATTAAATGACAAAATACAAGTAAACAAAACATTTAATTCTCTCCAGAACTTTGTAGCATGTCTTGCTGCCCCTGAAAGCAAACCGTACTGGCCTATTCACCAACCTAATTTCAGTTCCATACCTTGTTCATCAAATTTCATCCAGGCAATATCATCACCCACACACTCAATCTTCCATCCTGGCAGGCTTGGCTTCATCATGGCCAGGTTAGTTTTTCCACATGCACTAGGGAATGCTGCAGCAAAATACTTCTTTTCACCTTCTGGATTTGTAATGCCCAGGATCTATTGAAAAGCAAAAACAACTCTTACACATGGTTCTTGTTTCTTGCATTTTTTATTTTGAAGATTGTCTACCAGTAAGTGCTAACGATAAAACATTTAATTAAGCAGATTTGTTCGGACAAAAAAAGCAGCATGTAATATAGTTGACAAATAATACAAGCTGTGTTTTTTTCATCAAAGAGTTCATTCTTCTTGCCCTTAGATTACATGCAAGGAGATCTTACATTTTTAGGAATGTCTCATGTATATGATTCAAACAGTTTTTACTTCTCTTTTGCTGATTAAATATATACAGACTGCATACAGCTGTGTTTCTCAGCTGAGACACAATAAAACCAGGCAATGTTTTTTTGGCTGCATGACTGGTATAGAGGGAGAGCACTTTATGTATGGGTACTTCTGCACTTCTTGTAGTACATTGACATTTTTTCTGAGACAGCTCAATCACTCACTTTGAAATTCTTTTTTAAGTTGGTATTTTATGGTAGTACAATGTTTAAATGACAATATTATAGACATTTGAGCCTACAGACCTCTTTACAATAGAAAAAGCAATTTTCAAACTTGCATTAATCCTTTGTGATTTGACTTGTAGGGGCAATGTAGATGCCCAGTGATGGTGTTTAGGCTTTGTTCAAGTACATGGATCTGCCCACAAGCAGCCACTGTCAGAAGTTCTAAATCTTTTTTGGCTTCTGATTTTGTAAGTAATACTTTAAACTATTTGGTACTTAACCTTGCAAGCACTTTCCTATTTATCAAAAGCCTGCCATGTGATAAACTCTTATCTAATGTTACAGGCCTATCCATATGAGATTGTCATTATATTGATACCAAGATATGATGTGTTTACGTCAGTTTAATTTAAGGTTTAATGGCTGTTCAAACACACATGATTTAAAAGCTCTTACCAGCATGTGCTCTGCTAGCCAGCCCTCATCCTTGGCGATTCTGCTGGCAATTCTGAGAGCAAAGCATTTTTTCCCCAGTAAGGAGTTTCCTCCGTAACCACTGCCAAACGAAATGATCTCCCTGCGATCCGGGAGTTGAGCAATCAGCGTTAACTCTGGGTTGCACGGCCAGTTGTTGATTAATGGCTCTGCAGAACAAAATGTTGTGCTCATGAACGCAGCAATTTCCATGCTGGATCAGACTGTGCTGTTTCATCAGCATCAAGACTCTGACAGCAACCCATACCAGATGTTTCAAAGGAAAACCCCTGGTAAGTACTAGGGATAATAATCTCCTTTCCGTGAAACTCTCATTGAGCTTTGATTCCTCTAATTGACTTTTGAACCTAGTGCTGTTACACAAACCACCCCAGCCTTCTGTGGTGAGTGTTTCCTGTGTGCTGAGAACAGGCAGCCAGCTCTAAAACATGCCCCTGAGAACTTCCAGGCGTGACATGTTTAAATCCTCCCTACCTTTCAGTGGCAGAGGACATCCGACCGAGTGGAGACATTTTACAAACTCTCCATTGCCCAGGGCCTTCAAAGCAGCTGTTCCCATCCGTGTCATGATCCTCATGCTAGCTACCACATACGGGGAATCTGTCAGCTCAATCCCGATCTTGGACAAAGGAGACCCAATGGGCCCCATGCTGAAGGGGATGACGTACATCGTGCGTCCTGTAAAGCAAGGACGGGAGCAAGATGAATGGTATGTGACAAAGAACATGCCGGGGTACTTTTGAAATAATCTTTCTAATGTGGAGGTTGTATCTCACTTCTTTAAAAGATGTTTGTCTTGTAGGAGTTTCTGATGTTTGAACATCTAAGTTTCTGTTTGTCTGATCACATAGTAAGAATTTTTATCTTAAATGTTGAAAGCAGCTGTTCAGACAAAATGTCTAGCCAGTAGTAAAGGTGAGTGGAGCGCTGAATCTGAAGTTAATGCTGGGGATGGGCATCCTCCTTTCCCACCTCATTTCCCATCTGCTGCTCAGGTGCTTGAAGAAAGCACCTGAATTTTCCTACCATACTGTGTCCCTCTTTCTGAAGAAAATAATGAATTTTCTGCCAGAAAGAGGCAGGACTACCCTTGGGCAGGCATTTGGATCTGTGGTAAAGATCCAGATGAAAATTACAAAAATATTGTGGGTCCCCACGAAAGCCTTCAGCTAACATTACTTTCATTAAATATCAAAATAATAATTATTAGTGTTTCAGTACTCCTAAAAACTCAACGTCAGCCTTCCTTTCTCACCCACCTTGCATGCAGCCTGGGAATCTGGCATTGAAGGCTTTCTCAAAATCCTCTTCTGACATCCAGCACCCCAGCTGGCTAGTTCCAGTTTTAGGGATTGGAATGGTATCTCTCTGTTCTTGAGTGATAATGACAGTTCTGCTCTCAATTCTTGCTACGTCTCTTGGGTCAGTGAGAGCCAACCAGCTGCAATTCAATGTAAATTAAGAAAATAGGCATTCATTACTTTAAAAAAAAAAATCAGTATGACTTTTCACCCACTTTTTTCACTCTTCTGTTAGGACCACATTAGCAAAAAGGATGCAATGTTCTATAAGGCTAAAACAAAAGCAACAGAGCTGATATAACAGAGACAAATCTCAAGAATTAGTCAGACACATTCTCTCATCCAAATTGCTTCAAGACTTTGCAATATGAATAACAAATTATATGGCTTGGGAAATTCTGGTTACATGTTAATATTCCTTTGCCTCTTATCTCAGCTTTATTCTCTGCTGCTGACTTTCAGGGAAAAGTTAAGAATCTCATTTAATTCTCCTTCTCATCATTATACAGTTGTTTTGCATAGGGACCACAAAGTGATGCCTCAAGCACAGTGGATATCAAACAAGTACGTTAAGTGTTGGTCTAAATGCCTGTGGGATGAGAATCCAGGCTAGTGGATTGGCCTTGTCCTTTACGTTAGAGGCATCGTGAAATACTGTCTATAAGCATGATCATGAGCAGTGAAGGAGTTTATTAAACAGAATTTTTTTCTACTCTAATGATTTTTTGCATTTATTTACAATTGAGAGAATTGCTTTACATTTTCACCTCTGTGCATAGAAATTTTCCATGAGTATAGAAATGTTCTAGCTGGGCTGTCATAACCATCATCACTATAGCTAAGCATATAATTAACAATGAATAATTTATCTGGTGAATCTTGCCCTTTTCTCTCCCAAATAGTCTGCAAACAGATTGCCAAATTCTGGCACTTAGTTATTCAAAAGTCTTTGCAGATTTCTTCCATGAAGATTTCTTGGTCTGCACGTAATTCCTGAGCATGTACTTGTTGTTAATATTCTCCCTTCACGTTGGGCTAGTTGGGAGAGATGATGAAATATCTGAAAAAAGTATTTGCTGAATACATTACAGTCAAAGCTCATTGCCATGATGTGAATAATGCCTGTACTGAATAATATTTGAACACCCACAGAGCTATTTGAATGCCACAAAAAAGTATTTGACGAATAAACTAATTGACTAAAATAGTGGAATTCTTCAAAAGGTGTATGTGCTAATAATATTTAACCATTGCTAACCCTTAGTTATGTAAGTCTCGTGACATTATTTCAGTGCCCTGAGTTCCGTAACTAATCAATAAAGACAGTGTACGTTGACAGTCCTATTGAATAATATGCTCTATGTTAATTTTTACAGGAAAAGTTTGCTTTTCCTCAGTATTTCACCTACTTAAACTGCAGTGCCAAAATATTCACAGAAAGCAAATATTGAATGGTTATGAACAGTTTTAAATGCAAACGGGACAGAAAACACATGTTGCTATTCTGAGATGCTGCTTGACTGCCTTTTATGCCACTCACCAGTTCTCATACTTGCTCAGCTTCTTGATCATGCCTTGCTCCACCATGATGTCCAGAATCCTTTTGTTTTCCTCTTCCGAGCCATCGCAGATATGAATGCTGTCAGGCTGACACAGCTTGGCGTTACTTTCAATGAACTCCCTCACTTCAGGAGGCAGGCTCTCCAGATCCCCCTGGATAACCTTGGGCATGATGCTGACCTCAGCTTTCAGCTCTGGGGCCATTATCACGGCCTGCAGGTGGGTCTTGTTGAGGGCTTTCAAATACTGATCGCAACCTAAAATCAAATACATTGTGTCTATTTAGCATACTGTGTCATTCTGCCATTAATGATGCATAATGCCAAAACAGAACCTGTAGCAGACTTAATTACATACTTACTAATCAATATAACAAACTTGGTAGTCTCAAGATGGAAAAAATACATAGAAACCATTCTACTTACTGTCTTTAAAAGCCCGAGTTGGATGGATGTCGGCGAGGATTCGGCTCCCTTTCAGCTGATCTTGTTGCACTTGCTTTGCAGTGCTCACTGCTTCCAAAGCAGCTTTCTCCTTCCTTAAATATCATTCGTGGTGTCCATCCTACTGGGTGATGTGAGGGAGGCTTGTCCTTTACATCACCACTGGATGTGTCTTGGGACACTGACACATTGTCATCGTGTGCAGTTGTCAACAAAGCAGCCTGACGAGGTAATCATTTAACAGGTTTGATTAATGAATGCTGAAAGCAGTGGTTCTTAGCCCCTGGGGCTGCTCTCTGAAGCAGTTACAAAATTTAGCAGTTTAACCAAACTTTGGCTTTGAAACCAAAAACATCACAACTTCTTGGTGTGTGGGGAAGGCTGAGTACACTGCGGTTCTGGAACGGGGAGCTGGGGTCAGCCAGCAGCTGGCACACCGAGCCGATGCTCGCAGGTTGGCTGCGAAGCAGGGGCTCATCCGAGGCGTGTTTGCTCTGCCGAGTCTGTGGATTATGTTCAGTGCTGCGTGCTGACGGGCCTTGATAACCACTGCAGGTGCCTGCCTGGAGGTCTTATTTTTGCCCACACAATTCTAAAAAACCCCAAGCAATGTAAATCTAAATGCTGAGTTTCCTACAGTGCTGGAGAGAAAAATTTTAATTATGGCACATTTTAGGCTCTTGCAAGCAGAGCGATTATTTTCTACCTCTACAAGGTCAGAGAAGAGGCAAGTCAGCAGCTGTCTCAGCAATTAACACTCCTCCCCCCCTCAAATCTTATTTGTTATTTTACTGGGGGACCTATGGGTACAATAAAATATTAACCTGTCTTTAAATTAGTACCCAAAGAAAAGGCACAAACCCAGTGCACGACTGCACACTGTGTGTCTCTGTGAAGTGCACTGTGAACACATTTAGGCACAAATACATGCGTACGTATCCTTCTTATCTGTTGTGACTGTGGATGACACCAACAGGTACTGCTCGCCTGTAATTCTGAGGGTGAGGGTGTGCCCTCAGCCCCTGCAAGGTCTCTCCTCTCACCGCTCCTGTGCCTGTCTGCCAGCTCGTTACCTTCTCCCAGTCCATTTTAGACCATTGTGCCCACAAAGACAGGCTGATCTCAGTGTCCTTTTGCCCATGCAGTCAGGGTGGGTGAGGGCTGAAATATTTCAGGCAAAGTGTAGATGTAATCCTGCAGCCATTCCACCTCACTGCATTTCCACCCAGTTCCAGCAATGCCAGACCCTGGGATTTTTGGCATCAATGGGCCTTCCACTGTGCATGTAAAGTACTGGCAATAGTAATTCACAGAACACTGAATTTGGGAATCCAAGGCAAGTTTTTGGGAGTTCCTTAGAGCAACAAAATTGATGCCATTAATCCCATACAGAATTTATTCTTAACCTGCCCCCCGCTCAGGCTCATGCAGTCAGTGAGATGTTTCCTGCAAGGCTCTCACTAATGCAGGCAGTGGCGTTGCAAGCCCTGAACAGCCAGGTCTGTCAGAGCAGCACAGACCAGCACTTCAAGGTTCAGGTACCACAGGGCTGAACCTCACGAGCACTAAGGTAAACGGCCACGGGAACACTTCTCCTGGGACTGTATCATCTATCTCTCCTGCAAAGCCTTTTATTGTGTGTTGTAAATGCAAAGGGAAGAAAATAGTGAAGTAAGAGAGGCTGTCCTTGACGCACAGCAAGGCCAAACATTCCTGAAAAGGAAAACAAAACTGTTAGGATAAGAGGTGCTAGAGATTGCTTCAGAAGGAGCTCTGCAGTAAGCAAAGGTAAAATCAAAGCCAATTTAATTATGACAGCGGTGTTTGTGTTTGGAGCCTACATGCTGTGCCACTGGTGGAGCTGATCAAAAATATTTTGCCTAACTGTTTTCATGTTAAAATATATCATTAAGTACTTTAGTAAAAATAAAATGTGGTACATTGTTTAGAAATACTGAGAAAAAGAGTGTTTTTTTTTTCCAGTGGTGTACAAAAATAATCATCTTCCTTGCTGATGGCCAAATAAAAGTCTTTATACAGAGAAATAATCAACTGAGAGTAAAACAACAATACTTCAGTCTGCAGAAAAAAAAAAAAAAAAAAAGACAGGTGACCAGAAAATGATCAATTGCAGCACAGTTAAAGTCTGAATAGAAGCTTCAAACTGACAGTGTAGCAACACAGGATTAGTCCTAGTGCCTCCTCAGTTCTTAGTGGAGGAAAAAATCCCCATACCCAGAGCACTAGTTTTTGCCAATTAAATTATAGTCAGTCAGGTGCTGTGCAAATTTTCTCACACTGCTATCCTAACCTCCCACATTCTTGCTATACAAACTGTGGGCTTCTCTTGAGGAGACACTAAATATGCCAAACTGGTGGCACTGTGTTATGAACATATGTCCATTAAAAATCACATTAAGGATTCCAAATGTTTTTCATTTGTGGTGGCAGCAGTGCTTGAGTGCAGATGTCCACTGGGAATTCTAGACACTCAAGCATCAAATTACTTGTATTTAGGTTATACCTCCTATCAGAGGATCTCAAAGCATATCACAAGCACACAGCGAGCCTCAAGCCCCTATAGAAAGTATGCATAGTATTTTGTACCGTGCTATAATGAAGTGTATTGAATGTGATGTTTATTTTCTGTTTAAGTGAAAAATCTTCTTTAGTAGTAGCAGTATTATAATACCTAATAGCTGCTACAACTTCTTTGGATTTAACAGTTTTTGGCACTTTTTCTCAGCACATCTTGACACTTGAATGTGATGCTTCTCAGGTGTCTTCTTGGAAACTGTCAAATTATGTAAATGAGGGTGAATCTGACATTTTTAGATAATAGCGTTCAACAAGTGCCTTGAAAGGAGAGTCTTCAGGATGTTTGCTTTGACGGACATCATTCAGCCAGTTCATAATAAAGGTTTTGAACGCTTCAGCTTTTACCAGCTTACTGGAACTCAATTCAATCAATGCGAGGGTTCTTGAATGCTCAGATAAAATGTCATAAGGTTTCAGACTTCATTGCTACAAACAGAGGTGTAGCAAAGTACTCTCAATGAGATCTGAAAGTTAATGGCATATAATAATACTCTAAATTTCCACACCCTCCCCTACTAATTATCCCACATATTGTCACTGCAAAAGAGTTTTTATGTCGCTTGTTGCTCTGTTAAAAAATGATAGCTTTTTTTAAAGATTCTCCCAGCTAGTCTGCTAACTGAAGAACATTGCTTCTTGGCTGTTATTTTGCTGTGAATCTGTGCTCAGCTGACACCGAGCATGCCGCAATGGCTGTTTTACGGGATGCTGCATGAGCCCTGATCCAAGGGGAGCCCCTGTACATGTACAGCTCGCAGAGACCAGGGACTACTCTCTCAGTTTTAGAAAACAAAACCTGACCTGTGTAAATAACCCTGCAGTTGCGAAAGAGCCAGTGATAGAGCCAGGTGTTTACCCCAGGCCCACTGCAGCTCTGTGTGATATTTCCACGTCACAGCCACTTTTCTTGTAGGCAGCTCAGCTCTGACACAGCCACATGAGATCTGGGGGCTGGGGCTGCACACACTGCATGCTCCTCTCCTTGTGTGCTGTGCAAACTGGGAGACGGGGTAGCAGCAAACTGGAGCACAGTGCTTCCCTTCCACATCCCCCTCTCCAACCCTAAATGATGCCATATTATTTGTCTTGGGCAGCTCGTAGGATACTAGGTTTGTGGACCACAAAGCTGATGTAAAATTTTTGCCTGTCTTCAGAGTTAGGTGGCAGAGGAATGAGAAAGGACTTTCCCCTGCTTAGACTGGACTTTTTTTAGTCTGCCCAGCTTTTTCATCTTGACAGTAGGCATGCTAAAATTTCTCAAAATGAATCGAAGTACATCTCAGCTGAAGGGAATGTGCTTCAGTGCATGTTTATGTTCTCTGTTGATAGTCATGAACCTTCAGTGCTTAGTTTCAGCTCCAGTTCTCATTCCTAAGCTATATTTTAGGGAAAGTCCTTGCTGTGCCACAGAACATTTCCAGACTGACATTGTACTACAAGGCTAACATATACAAATACAGGCAGACTGGTTTCTTGCTTGTTATTCTTCTGCTTCAGCAAAGAAATTATTTACTCCTTTTGTTTTCTTTAAAGCTCACTTTGACAGGCTCTCAGATATTGTTATAGTCACGGAGGGAGGTGAGGTTCACTTTTCTATTTTCTATTGCAAAGAATAAAAACGGGAGTACTGACTGTGCCGTGGCTTACCCATGCATTGCCTGTAAATGATTCTGAGGATTTAGCTCCCTTCGTGTCACACAGGACGCTTGGTTTGGGCTCCAGTGTTGCAGCTGGAACTCAGGTCAGGAATAGCACCCCACAAACAGAGCAAGGCAAGCGCTCCACGTGAGTGACATTTCCTCACTTGCTGGTGCTGAGCAGCACGCTGTCCACTTCTCATCCTTCTCTCTCACAAGCCTGTTAGTTCTGGAGGTGACTGAACCCTGCTATGCACATCTCTGTATCCACTGCTATCTGCCCAGTAGCCAGGTATGTCCCAAGAGCTCTCCTAGCCTACGGGAGAAGATCTAATAGGTACATGGAGAGTTTGGACCCACCAAAGCTTTGGCTGAATTAACCTTAGCCAGCACAAGGCTGATACGAACATGACTGATTTTTTGCGTGGTTAATGCATTTCTTTGGCTGGATGCACAGCAGGACCACAGCCAGGAGAGATGGGACAAACTGTACTAAACAGAGTGGAAAACAGTCAGCATAAGGTTGTGTGTTTCCCTTCACCTATACAGCATCTGCTCTGCTCAGTCATACAAAGCCCAGATGGCACTGATATTTTGCTTTGCAAATAGAAAAGGTAACCCTTGCTGGAGCGAGATCTGTTTACCACAGTGCTGCGCGTTTGCAGCTGTCAAGGACTCCCTGCTTCCTACCTGTGGAGGGGGGAAATGACAGATCCTTGTACCAAACCCACACAGTCTCAAAGCAGCAAGCTATGTTTCAGCCTCTTGTTCAAGAGCAGTTGTCTGGCTTCCTGCTCATTACTAGGGTCCTGCTAACTGCGCCCTTTGGCAGAGACTTCAGCTATGGAATGAAATGGCAGCATCTTTTCAAATGTAAGCCAGATCATTTTTTCTAGGATGAGATAACCCTGGTTCCTGGTGCTCCTTCCTATTGCATGCTGCTCATTATGAGTCTCCATGTTCCTTTGCTTGCTAGCAGCACTCCACTGTCAGCTGTCATTTCAGTGTCACACTGCTCTGTTTGCCCAAATAGCAGCAAGCTTTTTCTCACTTATTGAAATACTCCAATTTACCTTTTGTCTCACTTGTCATTTTTATTCCTCGTTACGTGCAACCTGACCTACTGGGCACAGATCTGTATGTCATTCATGAGGCAGCTTCTTTAAAGAAAGATGGCTCCAAACAGCGAGAGTGGGTGCAGATTCTGAAGTTCAGATTCAGTTTCTCTCTCTGCTGTGGATTTCCTGCTTGCCTTTGGATGTTTAACTTTACATCTCCAAGACTTTACCTTCTCCTTGGGAAAGTGGCTGGGAGTTGATAATGCCAGCTTCTCTCTCTTCTTGTGCATTCTTCCTAGTTTGGTTGATAGTTCCTGGCCTGAGGAGTTTAAAACCTAATTAGACAAGATCATTATCTCTTATCATATTTATGCTCTGTGCCACAGATAGTCCCTGCTGGGTTCTCTTTAGATTATTTTAATGCAAATAGTATGTTCTTATTTGAAATGAAAAATATTTACTATAATCTGTTTTGTGCTTTGATGGCACAAAAGCACCAACTTGGGCTGAACCCTGTTTTCTGTTTCAGGTAAGATTTGTTCTATATTTTTCCAAGGAAAATAACTTTGATGAATATTTCAAGCATTTTGTAACACTGGAAGTGACAACAACAGGAGAGAGAAGCTGATCGTGCAGAAATAAAAGCCATGCTACATCTAAAGGTCAGAAGGCAAATGTGCCTATGTTGAACACTACATACCTTTGGGTTCTTGAACCTGACTGTTGCAGGAAAATCAACATTACAAAAACCAATTACCTCTGTAATAGATCCTGTGCTTACTGGTAAACCCTGATGTAAATGTTAATAGGTCAGGTGAAATCCTACACGCTGTACAGTTATGCTGAGCTCATTTCTAACAGGAACAAGGCAACCTGGGTAGACCACAATGGGATTTTTCAATGTAAAACTGTTCTTGTTTGGCCAGCTTAAATGGTTCCTAACAGACAAGAGCCACAAGCATGGTTACTGCTATTAACAACACTCAGTAAAGAGGTCAACAGTGTGACATGGTCCTGGAGATCATACTCTTTTCTCGTCCTCTTGGGAACACAGAATTCTGACTCTGCTGTACATGCTTCCACTTACTGACCACCTGTACCTGTCTCCAAATTTACTTATTCGGGATGGTTCATTAGCATATGAACAAATGAACAGTAACCAACCTGCATGCTGCAAACAAAGTGAAAACAAGTAATCCACATATTAACCTTCAGGAATTTGCACTGCAATAGCACTAAGGCAGTACCACCTTATTTTGTCCTTAAATTATGTAGCCCATTCTAGAGTTTGTGCTTTTAAATTGAGAAGCTCAGTCAGGGTGCTCAGAAACGTTAGCACCTGTGCACATTTGTGATCTGAGCTGGAAAAAACTCGCACAGGAGGTCTCTGCTCTTCTGGACCCACCAATCAACTCCTTACTGCTGATTTTGCAAGGTTTAATGTGCAATTGCTGCATATCCACGTGGAAGCAGAATTTGAACTCCTTTGGGTTGTACATCTCACTTATTGATTTATTAGGACAATGATTTAATAGTCTTGTTCTCTGGTGATCCTATTAACTTCCAAGCATTGATGCCTGTTTAGCTGTGCACAAAGAGCTGTTTTCCTGATTAAAAATTAACAATGTGATAAAGGCAAGGAAACATGGGCATCCTTGAATTTTGTTTCTTACATCAGTTGGGTTAAACCTTTACTACATCTTCTCACTGTGTATCTTCACTTTGTGTTTGGCAATCAAATTGTGCACAGCTCTAGCACGTTTCCTCCAGTTTAGTCAAAACAAGAGGAAAACTTTCTGCCTTTTCAACTTAATTCTTTGACCTTTGCACAAACAGCAGCAAAACACTTTACTCCCTAACTAAGGGGAGTTGTCTTTAAAACTTTCGTTGTTATCTCTTGGATTAAAGAGTATTCTGTAAAAACAGTGGGAGTCACTGAGGTGTAGTTAACTGTAACCACGTTAATGTCTTTTGAAATGGAAGTAAAATGCTCCTCAAGTAAACACACTTCTTCCAAACAGACCCAGGCACGTAGATTTGCTGTCTGCCACAAGCAGCAAACCATGCGTTACTGGATGGTAAAATTGTTTCTAAATATATAATGATGTTAGATGAAACTGTTAATACATAAATTGCAATTATGGCTAATATTTTTAGACCACTTCCCTGACTTGAGTCTCAGCAATCACCCCTGATACTTTCAGCTCCAATAAGCTCAGGCTAAATGCTTCCCCTTTTATATATCCCACATCTGTATGCTGTTATGCCCTGTTCTTTTGTCATGTGATATAATTATAATTGTTAACTGTATGGAGCAGGATTTTAAAAGCATAGGCAAGACATAAGCATTAAGTCCTTGAACTTAATAGATGTTGTTTTGGTTCTTCTGCAAGAACCACTCATACTGAAAGAGGGGATTTGTCTTCTCAAAGCCAAGAAGAGCACTGGAAAGAGAGCACAGTAAGACTTTCACCATGCCTTAGGCAGAGCCCGTATCAAGTGGGTTGTGCATTAGTGGTGCAGTTCAAGCACCACCGTGCCTCTAAGAGAGCTCTACATCTCTCCACACCCTCCTCTTTGCACTGAGAAAGTAAAGTGGTAATTTATACCTGGGCCATACACTAGTCAATCAATACCCCCCAGAACGACTTCTATTTGTCTTTGCTTTGCTGTGCTCCCATCTTCCTTTTGGTTTGGAGAATAAGTAAAGAAACAAGTAGGACTGTAATACACAAGTAGGACTGTAAGCAAGCTTTTGGGTTTGAGGTCTGAACAGCTTTTAAATGGCCATAGAGATGGGGACCATAGTCCTGTGCTGGTTTGTGTAGACAAGAAATCTGAGTCAGATCTGAATGCTAAATAATGTATGGTGGAATCCACTGCAACTGCCACCTCAGAGCCAGATGTCTGAAAAAAAGAAAAAGAAAAACTATTTTAATAAAATTCTTCTTTCCAAGTGATGAGTATCTTTTCTGAAATTCAGAATGTATAATTTCTCCTGAGAATCTTCTAGGCCAGCACTGAAGCACTAAGTTTATTCTGAATCTGCTCCTTTCAGCTGCTTAGACCAGCATCTAAAAAGATCTTTTTTTTTTTTTTTTTTTT